>CM067299.1:94741827-94744327 GCA_034231615.1 Meghimatium bilineatum
ACGACCGGGAGTCGCTGCGGTCTGAAAAAAAGTTCCGAATTAAATGGGAAATGAACCCATGACCGATCACATATATACAGTAGGAGACAGAATAGAGCGACACAGAACATACAGGGACACAGAACTGGTCTAATCAGCCAATAACTATGTCCTTCTTGGGACTACATCCAACCCCATCGAAATTATATTGCCGTTATTAAAACATTCAGAATGGACCCCATGTCAAACTACCAGTCACCCACAGAACAACCTTGGTCATTAAGCCACACAATACGCCCCAATATAGGAAAAAGAAGTAACATCATAGGTTGCAAATTGCGTGTCTTGCATTGTCAAGACAAATCCTCCAGCAAACATATAAACAATGTAGCGATCCCTCTGTCACATTGCAGACCAACTCGACACTCTCTTCCTAGCGGTATCACATCATTCACCAAGGACTTCCTCTCTCTGCTCACTTTCACCCATTCAGTCTCTTTCTATTTCTCCCAAACGTTATAGAGAATAAAATGTTAAAATTGTCTACAAGTAAACAGTGTTAGAAAATATGTGAACACAATTGTCAGCACGTAATGAAGATTTATTTCAATATTCGTACACAAAATTAAAAAGATACGCAAGTTTATGATTACACATTTGACCATTGTGATACATTAGATGATTGCTTAAATACAACAAAATAAAGTATAAATAAATTATGATTCATTCAGTGTAATGTATTCATGAATGAAATTGGCAATTGTTCAGTGTTGACCATGGTCAAAACGGTGGTCATCTAGGTGACCAGAACATTTCATTAAAGAAAACAATGTCGACGAATGATTTCTACAGAAAATCTAGAATAATTAAGACTACTGTTGTTTCCTAACCATGTAGCATCTTCTATTAGTTCATGTATCATCGGGCAGAGTGCACACACATTATGGCATAATTTCTCTGCAGCAATTTGTCTGTTATTGAAGCTACAGTTGTGTTCTATTTTACCGAGCAGAAAGCGAGTACTTTCTGAATTCAAGATAAATTTGAATTGCTTGCTGAAGAACGTGTGCGTGTGTTAGGTCGCAAATATATTTATTGAAGGTAACTTCGTAATACATAGCCACCTATCATTATATCTCTATTTTTTTTTTAAATCGAAGGCTATCGATATTGATGTACCTCCCATTGAGTTTGCAACAAAGTTACAGAAATGAAGCGATGTTGATCCGTATTAATCATATATTATATACAATATTTCTTAATAATACATTTTTTTAAAAATTGAATAAAAATATTGACTTGAATAAATCAAATTATTTTGTATATTTCATTCATTTAGATTCGGTTGTTAAATATTTTATAAATCTTCGCCAAAATTTCATCTAAAAGATTGATTCCATTTCGTGAAATGAATGTGACGTCAATAAAATAATGGGAAATTATGACATTACCTAAATTTGCATCAAGTACCAAATATGATTTTTATTTGTAAAAAGACGCTTTTGTGAAGAAAATACTCGAGCATGTGATCAACAGATCATCCACATCACCGGTAATATCAAGCAAATTTTACTCTAAAATGGAAATAACAAAACAAAATAATTAATTTTCTTGAACAGATCACAGAATATCTATCAGGAATTATTTATTCAACAAGTAAGGGGTGACAGTTTCTGATACGACTGTCATATTAAACATGACGACCGAGGATATCTTCAAATAGTGGTCAGAACACTAGGTACTTAGAATATAATTTATCTGCTCATGATGTTGATGGCTGAGAATGTGAATACGGAACAGAAAATTCTTCTACATCTCGTTAAGGAGATGTCCACTGAGTCATATGATTAATTTCATGATGTGGTATTTTTGTGTGTGCGCGCACACACAAGCTAGAGTTGATGAAGGCAATATGATTCTGAACACCTTTAGTTTCTCAAACTTGTTCTGGTACTAATTATTTGAAACTGTATTGTCCCGAAGCTATTTAGAAAGTCAATAATCCTTCTGAATTGGAAAGAGATTCTGTATCATTGGGTTAGCAAGCTAGTGCATTAACCGCCCCGATATAGCGGCTTGCACATATTAATTAACTCATTAGTGTTACTAGTATCGTCGACGTACATTTCACATTATTCTAATACGTTAATTTATGTACAACTCACGTAGCATACCTTACATCTCCATCTTCAATTTTCTGAAAATAAGAAGATGAGATAGAGTATATGCTTTCACGAAATATTTGTAATCATATATTATAGAGGAGATGGAGAATAATCACAATTTGCAGAATGTTCTTTCTTACAAATAATGAGATATTAAGGTTTAATTTGACACTTCGTGACAGAATGGAATCGAGACAATTAGATTTAAGATACAACATTAGTGAACAAGATGAGAGGTGGTATATTAATAACCAATTTAGAGGCATTGTCACTTTTTTGTCAGTGATCTAGCAACGTAGAAAGTGTTTATTGATGACTTACATAACTTTACTTGGAGGAAATGTTAGTGGATACAC
>CM067299.1:94749327-94943471 GCA_034231615.1 Meghimatium bilineatum
ATTAATGATTATTTCTGTAAATTATAAATGTATTCACACATTTTTCCGTTAGTCTCTTGAACATTTCTGGGAATGTTCTTTTTCTGACAATTTATAGTTTTTTCCTCCATTTACCCGTATACAAAACAACACTCTGTAACATATGTATTGTAGTTGTTCTTCTATTGAACGTATTTACAACCATTAAGTCTGTGGTTCAGTGATGATGATCCAATGTTCTCTATGGATCACGTCTCGACAGACTTGAGTGACACGTTTCTTCAGTCCCATCGTTGTTCTTTCGGTTTTGATCTTCTATATATAGTTCTCTCTCGCCGTTACCAATGTTCTTTCTTGCCATGAAAAATATATCTTTTTCACTGACTGGTTCAGAGTTTGTTGCGGTAATACAAATGTCTTTTGTTTGTTCACGACCCAGATACCGCATAACACGCGTCTTTAGGCGGTTAAACCACACAGTTTGCTTGATTTCATTGCTGTCGGTACTCGGAAACCTGATGGTAGACCGCAGTGACTGGCCCATGTTCATTGACGTGTGTGTGTTGTATGAGTGCCTTTTGAAGGATGACAGCACGTACGACCTTGTAGCAGCACTATCACGCTTCCAAGTTCGTCTTCGCCACCAGATTCTCTTGATCTCACTGTGCACCTATTGAATGTGAACACGTACATATAATTAATACAGATGGACTACATATTGTTACACGTTATCACATTCACATTAAAATTGGCAAAAATTGTGATTAATATAGTGACACACTTCTAATCATATATCATATCAGGTGAGTACTGTAAGCATAAGTAAAAAAGTGAAGTGACCCATAGCATTTATTAATGCCGTAGGGGTGTGAGATGTTAGTGATCTCATATTTCAGAGGCTCTGCAAATGAGGGCGGTAGCCATCTCCTCTCCCTCGCAGTCTTTACTTCCCCGATTAATCGGGTACCCATTAAGGCTGGGTCGACCCAAGAGCCGTTGCGATCTGAAAAACATTTCCGCCTCAACTGGGGAATGAACCCAGCACAACTCATACTTGAAGCCAGTGTGCTAACCACTGCGCTACACTGCTCACTGTAATCATACAGGAATCCGGCAATTTTTCAGATTATCACAGCGCGAATGCGAAAAATTGGATACTAAATTCGCAAAGAACTTCAGATACAGACATTGGATGAAATTGGAGAACATGCTTCCGAAAGTATTGACAGCGTCAATGGAAAAACGTACTTGAAACTATTTTTCTCCATATTTAAGAAATTGACAGTTTAATCTTGCAAGCGAAACTTAGAAAATGCTAATGAAGATTTGATAATCACTGATAACATACATAATAACACATACAAATCAACGTTTTGAAAAAGAATACCGTTATCATGAACACAACACAATACCTGACGATTAAGGACGGCACTGTCCACGTTCTCTCGTTATAAGTAATCCCATAATAAAGAAGTCCTACCAATAGACAGCTATGATGAGCAGGGAATTGACCGAAGTGATAGCATCACACTGGCCGTAGTGATAGCAAGTTTATGATCGTTGTAATAGCAGGATACTAACCGTTGCAATAAAGCGATACTGATGGTTGTGATAGCCTGTGATTTTTATAGAACCATTGATATTAGAACACTGTTTTATTTCCATACGAGACAGTGATAGTGTATAGTGGATATAAACTACACTGTTATACATACTTATTTTGTATTATTAGTGGACAGAAAGTACAGTGGTTGCTGTTTATTTGCTTATGTTAAAATAGTGTTCGAATGTTTCATACTGTTGAGTCAATGACTCTTTTTTGCTTTATGATTCATGTATCAATTATTATGATCTGATATTTTTTATAAGAAATACTATTATATTGAAGTCTAGAATCTTCAGTGAGCAAATAAGAAGTGTATTGAAACAGAGGGAAGGTTTTGTATGGGAATAGTTTGTGTATGAAGCAAAGCAAACCTACATACGATTAAATCATATGTTACTGTCTGGGCACTGTGAAGCACTGGACGCATTTCTCCAATTATTTCTCTCCAAATGGGTTGGCCATATATATATATATATATACGGGAGCACTAGCGGCAGAAGAATTCAGACAAGAAACTGCAAGACAGAAGCGGACACGTAGAAAAGAAAAAACATCTCAACCTCACACAGATACCTTCTATTGTTGTCAATTCTGTAAAAGAACATTTTGTGCGCGCATTGGACTTGCTAGTCATTTAAAAACGCACTATTAACTTTATTATTTTATTATTTATTGTTATTATTATTATGGTTGAGTTTTTGGTCATCGTCGATCACGACGGACGAACATCATCATCATCATCATATATATATATATATATATATATATATATATATATATATATATATATATATATATATATATATATATATATATATATATGAGACTGGAAGAATTGAAACTGTCAAGAAAGTTCAATTCTTGCATATTCAGATGGAATATAGGAATGTATATACTTTAGGAGATGTTCATATATATATAAGATTGGAATAATTAGGTAGTTAGTTAGTCGTCGAATCATCATCACTGCAAACTGGACACGTCCATAGCTGCTCTGGTCTCTCCCTGAGTGTATCCGCCATTACACTTATGTTGACAGTACCTGTCCTACGTTGGTTGACAGTCATTGTTCATGCCCTCCAACATTTTCACACTGCATTTCAAACACTAATCCTTAATCATGACCATTGAAAAGAAATCATTCACACTAGTCTCACCCTCGCGTGCTGTATCTCTTTTGAGTACAAAACGTCAGGTCGATCCTTTGCCCCATCAACAATTGAAACTGTCAATAAGTTTGATGAATATGTTTATTTCCACCTTGAATGTTCATATAGAATGGATACACATTAAGGGATATTCATAAATTACATCAACAATTAGTGAGGAGGGGGTTACGGAAAAGATTTCTTTTTTATACAGAAATTAAATTGCTTGCATTTGAAACATTCTTTTCCAAGAATTTGTAACAAAGTATTTATTAAATATTCTTGAGACTATCGGGAATTGAACCAGTCCTTTCAACTGCACCAAATCGCCTAGCAACTAAATAATACTTTCCATGCTTACCAAAAAGTTTCAGGGAGCTCAGGACAATTTTAAAATAATTAAATAGAAGGTGGGTGAGGGTAGTAAATGTCTCTGAATTATTGACAGTTATTGACAAAGAAAGGGAAGGGGTAAAAAAAATCCTAAAAAAGTTGTCGACGTAATTTACATTATAAACAGCTTTTTGAAACAAACAACATAATTTTCATAAGTACATATAACTAACAATATACAATGTTATGATATACACATGCGTTTTGTAGTATGCATTTTACCTCCTCATTTAAAAAGCAGAACAGCAAAGCCAAAAGAAATCCCTGTAAATAAGAAGAAAGGATATTATAAAACTGTGATGAACAATGGATTACTCATGGAAATAACTCGCCAACATTCTCTGTTACATACAACAGAGAATGTTTGAATAATAAAATTGAAGAAATTATGTAATATGTCAGGTAAAGTGAAGAGATTTTTATGTTACTTGCAATATTAAATCAGTATATGTTTTACATGAATATGATTAATATATACATATACGGAATCTAATCGGAGTATTATTGAACAGACTCAGAAGACTGTAGATGACATTTGAATTATGTCCATCTTAGTTGATACAGTTTCATCTCGCACATTGAATGAACACGTTTTCCACCAATGACTTCTGCAAGAAAGCAGGTCAGCAGTATAAGAATTACTTGACTACGAAGTTTTCAAATTGCAGCATCTCTCGTAGATGATTTTCTCAATTTTCCGTCCTTGTGGACGAGAAAAAAAATACATCATAAATTTGTGTTTAAGTGTGCAAATACGTTTTATTTATATAGCTGTCTTCAGACTTTTCCCTTAGGTCCCTCTCAAACTATGGGATCTCTCTGCATAGAACTGTACTCCAGGATATACTATCATCGGCCAGTCCACTAGATGAAAGTTTGTCAATGATAATTTCCTTGGTAATGGGATAGTTTTACATTTTTCACATGGTTAAGCCATGTTACACGTCAATGCCTGAGAGCCCAGTAGAGGGATAGTATCTTACCCATCTGAAAGTCTCCCGTGTTAATTACTGTCCTGCCATGTAATGTCCACTATTTTGAAGAGACACTGCATATCAAACAAGTTTATCCTTCTTTTCTGAACTGAGTAATTGACCCATGTTTCTGATACTGTATTCTGTATTCTGATACACCGATATGTTCAACACGAAGATCTGAGAGATCATTATTTTGGTTTTACAATTTAAATGTTGACTTCTTCCATATATCGCATGGCAGTCCAACAGATTATATTTTGTTGGAATGTAGTTAATGTGGTGGCACATTGAGATGGTCTCTTCATTAGATTCTAATTAATATAGTGACATTTTTTTAATGATCTTGTCATAAGTTTACAGTTAATATAGTGACATTGTTTTATGATCTCGTCATTTGTTTGTAGTCAATATAATGACATGATTTTATGATCTCGTAACTAGTTTATAGTTAATATAGTGACACACTGATATGATGTTCACTATAGTACATTGTACTGCTGACTTACTTGGAACGCATTGTAAGTCTGTTCTACATACATCTGATTGAGATCAAAACGGCTAGCATAACCAAGAGGGAAGGCCACGGCTAGAATAATGTAGAACAAGCCAAACAGGGGAATCAAAACCAGTATGAATTTTACTAAATGTCTGAGGATATACAAATGAAAGAAACAATATTAATATATAGTATATAACATATAAGTGATCAAGGGAGTTTTTATTTTTAAACTAACTAAGACTGGGCACTGTCTTAATTATTTCGGTACTTCTCAACATTTCTCAACATAAAATAGAAGTGATATTAAGTAAATAATACATACATACTTTTCTCTTTTGTCCGTTATGTGTTTTATGAATATCTTCCTTAAATACTCTGACCTAGTATGAAGATTTTCACTCGATGCGCTAATTGGAAAAAGTTTCAAAATTCTCAGTGTTGATAGAAAAATCATGAATGATTTACTATCTTTGTAACTCAGAAGCTGTCTACTCCAAATCCGTAGTCCTTTAAAAAGTTCACGAAATATTATTTACTTTTAATATGAATTTTTGGCTTCTACTTTCTGGACCCAGTAAGTTTAATATATATTGTGATTTTGCTTGGGCAGTTTGTGTGGGAAATGTATCTTTCCTGTTTTGCAGAGACCTCCTCTCGACCTTACTGTTTTATTCCCGATGAAGAAGTCGGCATCTAGAATTGAAAAATATTTGCAGAGAATGCCAGAAATTACTCAATATATCTTCTAACCAGCATCTGAAGTCTCTATCCACACCGCCCCCCCCCCTAAACCCCAAAGTTAGCTAATTTTAGTCGCAAAGATGCTAACTACTCAATGCACAGTAAAGGTTTTTAATTCATGGTTGTTTCCCTTAGCTGTTGACGGGTTGTTGTTTTTTTTAAGCCAATCTTCCAGAAGGCAGTGGGTTGACATTGAAGATTCATAAGGTGAATAACCAAAATGTCAACATAATATAAACAACTTCATAAATAAGAATGTGCACCAAAATAAGAAAGTGTATTTTATTCAAGCCTATATATATATATATATACCCGCAAGACATTTATGCAATAGAACATTCATTCCAATGAATCCCGTGAGGCAATACGAAATCGCTCTTATTACAGGAAAAGAACATATGAGGCGATGGGCAGAACATATTACAGCGGGGTGAATGGATCATAACTATCATTAACCACAGGCTGTGAAACCTAACGAAAATAACATGTATTGTGCGATGAATTTACACCTGATGTTATCGAACGAGCAGTTAGAAAACTAAAAATCTTCAAAGCAGCTGCTGACAATGAGATTATGTATGAGATGCTGAAAGCAGCTGATACATCTGCTCTTTTAATGAAACTTGATATTATAAATAAAACATCGAGGAAAGAGTTCATCTTCAGCAATGGAAAGATGTAAATTATAGTAAAATTACATAAGAAGAGTGATCAATTGTAACAAATTGACAATGTATACGTCTAATGTCAGTGTCAGGAAAAATAGTATGTAGTGTGATGTTAGAGAGGCTCAATGGATATATGTATTATAATATTAGAGAAAATCAAGCTGGATTTAGACCAAAACGATCATATATTGAACACATGTTATTCAAATTATCCAAGAATCCGTGGAAATGCAACCACTGCTCTTGATTATATTTATTGATTTTCAAAAAAGCATTTGATTGTATTTTCCGACACTGGACGATTATCACCAAATACAGATTCCCAGTTAGATATTTAAATGTATCACGCTTTATATGTCATACAAGATGATGTGTTCGAATAAAATAGGGTTAATTGAATGATTGTAACTAGAAACGAGATTACAAAGGATGTTGTATCATTATGTCATCATTGCTTCTTAACTTGAGTGAGGAAAAACCAGGCCCAAAATCAATATGTATGTATAACATGAGCAGATATTATGAGTATTAGTGATCTTGATTTGCAGATAACTTGGTGTTATTACATCCAGCTCCTGATAAGACACAACAAATGTTGAATCATAACAATGATTCAGAAAACAAATATGTATTGAAAATAATACCAGAATGTATGTAAAGTATCATCATGTTAAATTTATATGCGCAAATATATAAGAATGAAAGTATTACATGCCACTTCGTATCATCATGTGCATTTATTATAAGAGTAAATTATAGAAGGATTACCAGCCACTTCTTATCATTATGTGCATTTATTATAAGAATGTATCTCCCTGGCGTAGTGGTTAAGCAGTTCGCCTTGTTCAAGAGGTCACGGGTTCCAATCCAGCTCGTACCGTCTCGTTTAAAAGGTAAAGTTTTTTTGGAGATCCTTGTGGATTATCACTTGAAGCTACGCAGTTACGTGCTATGAGTGGTACACTCTGCAGGCGTCGTGCCGCTTCATTGAGAGAGACGGAATACATATGGGAAACCGAGTACAGTGAAGTCAATCGTCTACGGCTTTTAAACCCTTTATAAGAATGGATGAATTGTCTGTAACATCATATTTTCTTCTGTGTAATTCATGTAACGATATAATGATTACCAAACACCGTACCTCCTCGTTGATGTAACCCTTAATGTAATACAGTTTTCATTTATTTGTATCTTCCTTTCACATATTTATCATAACTGTTGTTATGCTCCCTCTCACATAGTTATCATAACTGTTGGGATACCCTTTCCATATAGTTATCAAAAGTGATGTAAAGTTCCTATTTCCAACAGGTTATGCAATGAATATCGTGGTAATTATTAATGAAATATTTTGGACACACACACATGCACGCATACACGCACACACATACACACACATATTTAAATATAGTCAATTGTAAAGATAAATTTGGGCACCCTGGTATGTCTGAGTCGCACCTGTACGAACTTCTACCCACATGTCGTTGACTTGACCTCACTCGTGAACACAACACACGTGATATATTCAGAAAGAAGATAAAATTCAGCTGTCGAATGTAAAAAAAAAATAACATTTTTAGTGAGAAAGTAAAAAGTGTCATTGTATTATTACAAATAGTAAGTAAAAATATCATCGTTACAATAAGCGATTACATAGATCATGCGAAATGTTGCATCTATAGTTTGTGTATTCTACTGCATAGATCAGGCGAAATGTTGCATCTATAGTTTGTGTATTCTACTGCATAGATCAGGCGAAATGTTGCATCTATAGTTAGTGCATTCTACCTGGTTAGATCAGTTGAATGGTTGCATATCTAACAATACTTTTCTATGCACGAAATGCGTCAATGACGTACTCATTTTAAGTTTTGCATGTGATAATTAGGCGGCAGTCAAATCTATTCCCTCTCATCTGACCACCAATATGAAATATCAGCTTAGATTAATCGAGGATGTGTACACAGAAAGATGAAATATTTATATTTTGACAGAAAATCTTAAATCCTCATTATTTTAATCGCATAAACGAGGAACCTCTTCTAATTACTAAAATATGAAATAATTGTAATACATACACATTACGTACTTACCAAGACTGTCGCAAGCATTGGTCCATGTAATATCCAGATATAAAATGGATTGGAGCTGACATTCCAGCATCTGATATGAAGAAATAAGATAAGACTGCATATGACCGTTTTATGGTAGGATACGTTTTATTAGTAACATGTATTCTCATTGTGCACACAAAATAATATACACTCAAATGTAAATGAATCAAAGTTAGACTACATTAAAACTGTGTACCATAAGAAACAGTAATACAAGTAAGGTCAGATATAACTAGTGTTGTGAAATAAGTTCATATTCGGCGGCATGTTGTTTGACGAGGTAAATAATATTAGCGCTATGACATGTCATGCTTGAGGTAAGAGTTGATGTTTTGGAAGTGAGGTTGGCTGTCACATCCCGAAAAGGATCACAATGATCCAGATACCATGCAAAAGTCAATTGGTTCGGGTCGACATGCTGAAATATCGCAGTTAAAATGTTAATCATGGCACAATGCATTCTGGACTACATTCTGCTGTTATGTAGGAGTTTGAGAACGTATACAGAAGAATATACGATATTTGCTATAACATGCATAAATGATAACGACACTCACAATAACAAGAATAACTGATTTTAGTTATTGTTAAAGATTGTGCTTACTGATCAAACGAATGACTGTATTTCATAGTTATTTTTAAGGATTTCTTAAACAAAATTGAGTCTCTGTTTGTGAGGCACTTTTTTTTTACCTTGGACGAAGTCCATTCTGGTTATAAAAAGACTATATCAATAATAGAAGCTTCATTACGCCTAATTCTGTCATCCAAAATTTAGAATATTTCTCCAACTAACACCACAGCTCATAATAGAATTAACATAGTCACCATTCAGAAAAGTACCTGCATACCACTGTGATTATCACACATACATATATACATACGTTCTCTTACAATGTATTGTCTACCAGCGCCTTTACAAAGACCCACGGTGTGACAACAGCCAAGGGCAGGACTGTGGAATGACAGATAATATGTTGAAGACTTAATGCAGTGCATAAAGAAATAAATTTACTCAAAAATCAATACCACACATGTATAAAGCAACAGACAGATTCATATATAAGTAAACCATATCAATAAATATAAGGAATTGATATAGGCTGATTCAATTTGATATAACAAGAGCAAGATAATGTTTGGTACATGGTTAAATAATAACAATTCATACAGCGATTGAGATTTCATATTTCTAACAGTTGAAGATAGTGTATATATAAATATTGTAGATTGGCATGAAATGAATCTCTACAGTACTAAATAAATCAATGAATCTATCAGGAACAAAACAACAGTTCACAAAAAATCATATACAAGACAATTTAATTAGCTTAAAGGGCATTAACCAATAGCCGGCTAGATTAGCAACGTGAAATAGCCAATTGTGTTTAAACTTCATTTCTGTTGAGGTCTTTACAAAAATATGCATTATATCAACAACAGGACAACACTAAAATACATCATAGATATTAGATAACAGAATCTGGTCAACATGCGAATATTGATATATACCATACAGGAATAGTGAATACAACACATCTATGTTCCTTCCTACATTATCAAGTATGGTGCATAGTATCGGTACCATAGCTCTTCATTGTCAAGTATGGTGCATAGTGTCGTTACCATAGCTCTTCATTGTCAAGTATGGTGCATAGTGTCGTTACCATAGCTCTTCAGTGTCAAGTATGGTGCATAGTGTCGGTACCATAGCTCTTCATTGTCAAGTATGGTGCATAGTGTCGGTACCATAGCTCTTCAGTGTCAAGTATGGTGCATAGTGTCGGCAGCATTATTCTTCAGTTCAAGTATGGTACATAGTGTCGGCACTATTGTACTTTCAGCGATGTTATGCTGTTTTGGGCAGTTATTTCATTTTACTGACACGCATATTCATGTCTTCTTTGATTTTTCTACACAGTTTTTTTTCTAATCTTCTTTCCTATATTAATACTAGTAGTAGTAGTCTATAGTTACATATTGTAAATATATGCCCGATATAAGAATATCATATCTCTTTATTATTGTTGAAGAATTTAAAAGTTTGATGTGCTCTCTTGTTTACGTGCTGGACTTGAGAATTCATAACAACAAATATCACCGATATATGTGCTCCCTTGTTTGCTTGCTTGACAATTCATCCCAGAATATATTAACGAGTTTTCTAAGACATTTAATTTTTCTTCTGCGTTCGTTACCAAACATCTAAAGATTAGTCCAGAGAACAGAATGTGTTCTAGTGTCATCGTTTACAGCTTTGATGTGATATCTTCGAGTTCCACCTGAAACATCCGACTCAGCATGTCTTATGGGTCACTTTAATCCTCTATTGGAATGGGCAGCATCATTACCCTCCCCCTCCCCCCCCAGTAAAACTTTTCCTTAGTCGCCTCTGTAACATACGTCGCCGGTAGCAATATCACACTACTTTTTACATCCTTTTCGAACACAGCAACTAACACGCGAGAGGTTAAGACATTTATTTTCTAATTAATTTCATTTAACAAGTTTCTTTGTCAATGTATATCGTGTACAAGTATATGCTGCCACATATATTATACCAGAATTATTTATCACTGATGCAACCGTTTTCATATTGTCCGTCAATGCGTCAGATATATTGTTGCCTCCTACTGCTACATGACCTAGACAGTAGATTCATGCAATACTTTGGACGTCAATGAGAACAGTAAGCTACACTGTAATTTTGTATTCTAAACCTGTATCGTACCGTAGTCCGTCAATAGCATAACTACTCATAATCGATACGGAAAGACATCATTAAATTTGTCTTCGAAAATATTTTCCTAGTAACTTTGAATTACAATCTCCATTGCGGGCAGTTAAAACAGAAATAGGAAAAAAGTATAAAATTATATGAAACACACTAGCAAGTAATCCATCATTACTTGCTATCACAAGCTACTTTATAGTAAATAATATACTGGTGATCAATTTGTGAGTCTAGAATATTAGATGACCATACAGTTCTCGGCAAGCGTAATGTCAGAAGTTGGATATACTCATTTAAGGAAATTGTGACAGTGAGATTGGAATATCTTAATTGGTCAATAGATAAAATTACAGAAGAAAGTAGATAATATTGCAGGTTATAAAGTTTATAATAGAGAGAGAGAGAGAGAAGACAGAAAGTAAGATTGCAGGTTATAACATTTATATAAAGAGACAGGAGAAAGAAGATACGTGTGCAAGTTATAACGTGTATATATATATATATATATATATATATATATATATATATATATATATATATATATATATATATATATATATATATATATATATATATATATATATATATATATATATATATATATATAGAGAGAGAGAGAGAGAGAGAGAGAGAGAGATAAATAAGAGTTATTTCAGGGTTGATGAAAATGTGCTGTCTCTGACTGTGCCTGAGTGTGAGAAATTCTTATCTAGCTGCTGGAGAGCCACGTATACAAATGATTTCTGTTGTATTATTCCTATTCATGATAAAGAATTCATAACATCATACGTAGTATATAAATCTATCTGTTTATATTCCTTCAAATATGGCGCATTGGGCAGAAATCAGAGCTCTCCAGCTTGAGCGATGTTGTGTTGCTGTGTATAGTTCTTGCATGTTGTTGAGGCCCGTGGTCGTACCTTCTCTAGTAGTTGTTCTTGGAATAGTTTCATTTGGAGTCTATTTTAGTGCTTGTATTGACACTCAAATTTTCATGAATGCGTTCATTACTTGATATACGTTCACCATTATCTTTATAGTGCTGTTTGGTGACTTATCTTACTTGCATTTTTGACGTCAATTCTTCTCATCCAATATTTCAGATATGTAAGAAATGTATTTTAAATTAAATAAAGTCCACCGGCGACGGATGTGTTGGGCCAGTGGCGTAAATAAAACGGCGACACAATGCATTTCCATTCTCAGGACTACATCCTGCTGGAAATCTAGTAGGACCATTGTGCAGCTACAAGAGAGATCCAGCTGGAGTTTGAGATTGAACGCTGAAGAAGAAGAAAATGGAATAAGTGCGTTATTCACGTTGCAGCTCTCACAACAATATGTTAATACAGACAATAAATTGGAGTTTACATTTGTAGTTTGGTATATTTAATTTAACGCCACGCCGTAGGCCCTACATCGGGCATGTCCTACGCGCAGACACCAACAGAATACACCACCAATCTCTTGAATGGATACCTACAGGTAAAAGAGCAATGGGTATACCAAAAGAAACATTCAGAAGAACAATACTTAGAGAAAGTAAAACAACCAATGTTTATACTATTCAAGAACTGCACAGAATATCTTTGAACAGACAGAATTTGAGAGATCTGACCTCTGCCCTATGCGCTAACGTCAGCGCAAAACGAAAATCAATGAATGAATATTTAATTTACTTTTTTGTATTTCCGGATATTACTTTAGGTTATTGAATGTACTGGATGCCTAATCGTACGTGCTTCTGTCAAATTTGTGTGGCCCTCAAAAACATCACATGCTTGTGTAATGTGTGCTGTTGTTGTTGCGTCTGCCTCAGTTGGAACCCGGATCATATTCACGGTAACTCGAGAAGTTGTAATTCTTGACTAAAATCGTATGTTTCTTATTGTTTTGCTTGGTCAAAAATAATTAACACCCTGTAATGTCATGTTACGATGTAGAATGCACGTTCTGTTGATTAACATAGAGTCAAGCATGGTACCTACCCCAGCCTAGAATAATATACGGTCTAACGCCATTTCTCTCGGTGGACAAGGTCCTGTAGATCAGCATGTGTAGGTAAAGACCTTCCACAAAAATCCACATTTGACTTGCACAAATTGTATACATGAATGTAGTTTGTAGAAGTCGACATTCCCAATGCTGGATAGATAGAAGAATATTAGAAGAATATAGAGGAAATAATATTGCTGGTTACACCATGGTCTAGTTAAATAGCGAACTGTCCATTGTTACTAATTTACATTTCATTATATATCTAACAAAGTAATAAAATAAAGTATTAAATTTCGATAAACTTTCAGTCATTTTAAAATCGTATGCATTTCTTAATATTAATATTTAAGTAATATTTCAAAATACCGTGAGAAAAATGTGTTCTTTTTAAGGATATGTTGTTGTTTCTTGTAAGCATTTCGGTTGCTTACACCTTTCCAATAGTACAATTAATTCTTTTGGGACTTGTTTTTTATTAGATGCAGTATATGTCTATTATTCTACATATATGTTAAATTAATAATGTATAGTTTTTCCTATACTAGTAATCAATAAACCACAGATTCTCAACATTTTCAAGTCGCGACCCCATTTTATAGAAACAAAAAATACCCACAGTCCATTTATAGAAGCAAAGTGACCCAAGTCTCTAATACATTTAATGCAGGCCCTTTAAAAATGATAAAAATTAAATATAAAATAGACTGTTTATTTGTAATATAATTCAATATACTTTTAAATTACAAAATTTGTAATTCGATTATTGAAATTAAAGTAGATATCCATGGATAGAGAACCTATGCAATAAACTATGTGAAGGTGGGAACGTAATTGCAAGCAACAAATTATGTAAAGCTATCCTTGTTATTACATATATAACTCCAGCAATTCTGATGGTGAATTGACTTCTGGTAAAATGGCATGAAGTGACAGCTGTTGTTTCTTGTGACCACAAATGGGAGCCCAGTTCAATGTTTCAGGACTATTCGCATGGAATATGCGGTTACTTTCTGTAAGTGTTAGTTAAAGATCGTGGTGTAGCCATATGAATGTCCTGGCAAAAAAGACCGAGACAGGATTAGAAAACCGCCAGTGAGAATACAATCGCTCGTAGTATAATGGAGAATTTTCTGAACACGACTACTAGTAATATTAAAAAAACAAAGGAAAAAAACAACATATTCAATTCGTTACAAATAACATCTGAAGAGTAAATAAACAAGAAACAATGTCTGATAGATGAAATGAAAACGATGGACCACAAAAATAACAGAGGTGACAAATTCCACAATATATTCAGCACACACGAGGGCCACCTCCAGAAAACTATTCTACCCCTAACGCTGAAAAGCAAAAAAGCGTCTAGCGATTAGATAGAGATATAGATGCGTTGTGTTACATACCATTCCATGATGTCTAAAACTGACTGTCCCGTCACTCTTCATTTCAACATCCTTTTGTAATCCAAGCCCGTTGACGAATAGAAGTTTAAGAGCGAAGGAAAAACTGGCGCGAAGTATGAAGGCCATAAAGAGATTAACATGAAGAGTATTACTTTTGGACTTGAGTCTGTGAAAGTAGAAACCAAAGTAGTTAAACAAGTAAAAATACATTTTCACACTCATTTATAAGCTTTTTTCTAGCTATTAAATTTACAATATAAAGTAACATACATCTCGGGCATTGACCATATATAGTGACGTACATCACGTGCATTGACCATATAAAGTGTCGTAAATCTCGTGCATTGACCACATATAGTGTCGTAAATCTCGTGCATTGACCACATAAAGTGACGTAAATCTCGTGCATTGACCAAATAAAGTGACGTGAAAGTCGTGCATTGACCATATAAAGTGTCGTAAATCTCGTGCATTGACCACATAAAGTGTCGTAAATCTCGTGCATTGACCACATAAAGTGACGTAAATCTCGTGCATTGACCAAATAAAGTGACGTGAAAGTCGTGCATTGACCACATAATGTGTCGTAAATCTCGTGCAATTACCATATAAAGTGACGTAAATCTCGTGCAATTACCATATAAAGTGTCGTAAATCTCGTGCATTGACCACATAAAGTGACGTAAATCTTGTATAAAGGGGCGATGTTGCCTTCCATTCACTACAAACTCATGGGATAGTTTTCCTTTATTCGTAAGAGTCGACTGAGAAAGTTCAGAAGTTGGAGTTAGTTGTCTCATGATATATGTGGTCAAAGTTACCTATAGGATGAGCAGAAACGATATGTGTCATGCTGAAAGTCGCAGCTAAGCTGTATACCCTGACACAAGACATTTGCCTCTTGGAACTACATTTTCCTAATCTATACAAGTTTGAGAACAAGTGCAGAAGACGACGAAGAATACATTTTTTTCAGAATCTATTCCGACTGAATTGGAATTTGAAAACATTTGATGTGCCTAAGTAAAAAAAAGGTGTCAGGTTGGTCCGGAGGGTAGCTTCAAATTAGTATCGGTTTCCTTAAATACTTATCTGTCTTTATTAAAGGCCTTTTCAGAAGCACACAGTCTCAAAAATATGATGCCGATCAAATCTTAATATAACCATTTATCGTATGCTCATATCTTTCATTTCAATTTATGAAAAAACCAGAAATGTGCAAACTTACCTAGAAGAGAACATTAGCAGCACGGCAATAACAAGGGAACAGAGGCTTATTCCGTAGCCAATCGTTTGTATAAGTTTCAGCCTTTCACCGTGATCCTAGACACAGAATAATATGATAAATATCTAACAATGTTTCCTTTATGCTGTGTTGGTAATTTATAAACCTATATATAAATATATAACCCATGTGCTGGCAAGACCAGAAAGGGGGTTAGGAATGGAATAGCAGCACTGTTTACCATGCATACATATTGTTAAAGGCGACTAAGGATATTATAGGGTGGAGTTTGCTGGCGATCACATATAGGGTCAAAGAGACCTAGCATGTATGCTGAGATCAGATGTATCCTGTTTAAATGCACAGATATCACAGCAAAGCTGTAAACCATAACCAATTCACGAAATTCTCTGGACTACACTCTGCTAATCTGTAGGAATGTGGGAATGACTACAGAACATTATATATACATACATATATATATATATATAATGAGTGTACAAACACCAGCTGATAAGCTAAGTGGTATCTAATTTGAGAGTATTTAGTGTCACAGTTTACTTCTTGTTGCGATAGCTTGTGATGCGTTTTTTGTGTGGTGAACTTCGGGGTCATTCTAAACGGTATATTAGTCATTTTAAAACAAGTAGGTGAACTGATGTGTTGGTTGGTTGGTTGCTGATCTCGCGGTCCATGGGCTCATACACTTTGACCTAATGCCATTAAATGACATTATATTGCTGGGAAGTCTGTGAATTTTCGGCCCACACCGGGACAGACCCGGAGAATAACTATGACACCTCCAGCAAGGTAGGTTTCAACCTATGCACTGCTCCTAGCCACTGTAGCCAAGATAGGGTTCACTGTGCTCATTCTCCACCACCAATTGACTACTGGTTATGACGAAGTTCTCTATAGCTCCAGGCATGCAACCAAATTTTCAAGTTAAAAGTATTGTCACGTCCTGAGTCACTGTGTATCTATGATGGGTTTCAGCCATAGGAAAAAAAACAGTGCTGTAAGTTTCCTCCTCATCAGTGCTGCACAGTACATCTCTGGCCCCCTCCCAACCACAGAGGGTGCATCAATAAATATTCAGGGAAACATGAAACACATTTCAACAACAAAATAAAAGCATAATTGTATAGATGACGTGCCATGAAATTTCTCTAAGAAGATAACCTCAATATAACTGCATGTCATCCACTAAGGTTTTCTGTTGCATGGGTGGTATGTCTAGTGGGCCATTGGTGAGACCCACAGACGCAACCACATGCGTAAGGCGAACTGATCAAACTATGGCTTTGGCAAAAAGTTGTGGATCTCAAGCCGTGTTTGTGCCAACCCCATAACTAAGAACGGTGTATCTATGCTTTCCTTTTTTACGAATTCACTTATTATTATGAAGATTCACAGCTCCAGAGTCTCAACTCTATCCACCAATTGACTGTTCATCTGTCATGTATGTTCACAAAGTTAAATTGAATATGTCTAGCGTTTGACCTCTACTGTAGATACTGCTGGTAATTACTTGAATGTTAATATGTTCGTTATATTATTAAAACTGTTCTGTTCTACCGATTACCTTTGTAACCTTAGTTCCAATCCGTCGACAATGCTTAGATCATTGAAATCTTTATACTTCGATTTCGCATATGTACTCCATCCATATAAACGATACTACACACCTCCAATCGAGAGTGCCATTCATGACCCGTAACTCCCAAGCATCAAGAGATAATCTCAAGACATCTACGAAAGAATCCAATGTTTAAACAAGGAGTTGGTCGGGGTTATCTTTGTCTTTATTCATTTTGTTCATTTACGTTTGTATATACTTCCTGTTCTTATCCTTCAGGTATCTCATTTCCATATTTCACACGGACACGTTTGTTGTAGTGCAGTCATTTCTACTCATCGTCTTGTTATGTTATGTGCGTATCTTGATAAAGGCTAAAGAGCCAAGAGATAAATTCAGAACAGCTACTTCTTGAACATACGACGAACATGTTCACGAACTATGCCGCGGAGATCCCAGCATTCATATATCAGATGTTACTGTGTGTTAACAATCTGCTAAGCATTCAACTGGTTCCATATCTGAACATTGCTGAGATGGAGAGGAGAAGGATACCGCCCTCATATAGCAGAACCACTGCAATGACAGATCGCTAACATCTCACAGCCCTACAGCAATTAAATGCTATAGGTTAACTTTATTTTTAATATATCTGAACATTATCTACTTGTTGTCGTGTCTATACTTTGCGGAAACTCATTTTATTTATGGTTGGTTTGTTGTTTTAAATGACAATGAACTCAATGAACAGTTTAGAGTACACTTTTGAATGCATTATTTTCTGTCGTCTCATATACAAAAATATAGTCTCATATACAAACAGCAGAGACACAGAAAAGCAAAATAATATCATGATGAATGTACATAAGCTTGAGGAGGTGAATACCTTCAAATACCTCGGATCCAGTATATGCAGCAATGGTAAATGCAAAACAGAACTAAAAATAAGGCTGGAGATGGCTGTGATTTGGAAAAGCAACATCAGTGCTAGAGTGAAAATCAAACTGTATAAGTCGCTGGTGCTTTCTGTTGTGTTGTATGGTTGTGAGAGTTGGACACACTGCGGACATGGAGAGAAGATTGCAGGCTTTCGAGTATAAATGCTACGGAAGAATTATGCTAATTTCCTATGGGGAACGTGGGACCAGTGTGTACGTGGGAGATGGAGTGGAGATGTGTGCGGGTGTCCAGGAGCCATTGCTTTCAATAGTGAAACGACGAAGACTGGCATGGTTCGGACATGTATGCAGGCGCGATTCCTTGTCGGGAACAATACTGAGGGGGGCTGTCGAGGGTGGAGGAGGCAGAGGAGGACAAATAAAGACATCGACGTACGGCATCAGGGAATGGACAGGGCAGGATATTTCCACGCTCGTCCGCTTCGCTGGGGATGGGGTTCACTGGAGGACTCTGTGTGCTGAAGCATCCAATGTGGTGCCCCTACGACCCTGAAGTGTTATGGGTTTATTGATTGATTGATACAAAAATTAAAATATAGGTCCCATTGTGTCTGCCGTAGAGGATGAAGATAAAAATTAATGTCCTAAGTCACAGCAATTATTAGGTGGGGTGGCCAGTTACTTTCCATGGTGTTGTTACCTCCCCTAACGTATGCGTCAGGTGCTCATTTACAGCTGAGTCGACTGGAGGTGTGGTTGTGTCAATCAAGCAATCACAACCTAGATATCTTTGTATTTGCACGAGCGTGGTATCGAACAAGGCACGTTGTAACCTCAGTGATAGCGACCAAGCTCACCATCAACTAGGTTACCGGGTTCCTCTCTGCTAGGTCAATAGCTTCGAAAGTTAAAACTATACTTGTCGATACTAACATTATGAGCCATGTGTTAGTACTAGTAGTATGAGCCAAGTGTCAGTACGAACAGTATGGGCCATATGTCAGAGCGAACAGTATGGGCCATGTGTCAGTGCTAGTAGCATGAGACATGTGCCAGTGCTAGCAGTATGAGCCACGTGTCAGAACTAGCAGTATGAGCCACGTGTCAGCACTAGCAGTATGAGCCACGTGTCAGTACGAGCAGTGAGTGAGTATATCCAATGCTACTTAGAACGTTTGGTCTCAGATTGAAGCATTTCCCGAGCATGATCGTTATACCTTAGTAAAATAACAGATTTGTTATCATCAAATAACATATATATATTGGGAATATTGATGCTTCCTGATGTAGACAACACATCTGTGATGTAATTGGGAATATTGATGCTGCCTGATGTAGACAACACATCTATGCTGTAATTGGTAATATTGATGCTGCGTGATGGAGACAACACATCTGTGCTGTAATTGGTAATATTGATGCTGCGTGATGGAGACAACACATCTGTGCTGTAATTGGTAATATTGATGCTGCGTGATGGAGACAACACATCTGTGCTGTAATTGGGAAACTTTGGTATTAAATTTAGAAAGTTTTGATCTGATACATGAGGCTCAGAGATTGAAGTGTATAGTAAAACTCGAGGGCAATGAGAATTAATACCGTCTCACAAAAGGCTCAACAACGCTCAAAGGCGTTTCTTCCATTTTTTTTGAGTTTCTCATACGTACTTTGGCCCTCCCACGAGAGATCACGCTGCTTTAGTACGTATCACTCAAAGCACGTGAAAGACCAAACTATAATGCCACTGAAACTACACACGAAAAGCTTGTCTAAACAAGATGCGGTCTGATTTAAAGCTAACAACATCCTAAACATAAAATTATTATCAAACCCCCTAACCACGAAGATTTAAAAAGGGCACAAGCGGCGTAGAGAACTGACTTCACTGTACACGGATTTCAAGATACGTATTTCGTATCCCTCAACGCTACGTGCCCAATATAGTTCCGAACATAACTCCGTAGTTTCAAGCTATAAACCCCAGGAATTTCAGACAAAAACATTACGAAGTTTGGATTTATTAAACTGATTATCTTCGGTGAAATTTTGTAAAAGCGGTTTATAAACCATTACATAATAACACTAACACGTAATAACACTAACACGTAATAACACTAATACGTAATAACACTAACACGTAATAACACTAACACGTACTAACACTAATACGATTTCGTGAACTACTGATGAGAATCCACGAGGAATATTTTGTGTGTGTGTTTCTAATAAAACAACGGGTTTAGTGTGAATAGCAGGAAAACTGAAGTAATGGTAATATCAAAGAATACATTTCCTCCAGAATGCAACATCAAAGTAGATGGGATTAGTCTGAGGCAAGTCTGCATATTCAAATATTTGTGAGTATTAATAACATAAGTTGGAATATGTATTCAAGAAGTAAAATGTAGATTTGACCAGACAGATGCAACATTTCACACGATGAAGACCATGCTATGTAATATATCATTGTCAGATCAGGTGAGAAAGAGAGTTCTTAGAAGTTATATAAAACCAAGTCTGATGTATGAAGTGAATCTTGGATGGACGCTCAGCAGAACAGTGAAGTATTATATTGATGCAACAGAGATGTGATTCCATAGAAGAATGTTAAGAACACGATGGACAGATAAAAAGCATATTGAAGATATCTTTAAAGAAATAAATTCAAAAAGAGAGCTGCTTACCGTCATCAGAAAGAGACAGTCAACATATTTTGGACACATCATGAGAAGTGGAAAGATTAAGCACATTGTAATAACAGACAAGTTAAAGAGCAGGAGGGATAGTGGAAGACCAAGAGAGAAGATGCTTTAAAACCTAACATTGTGGCACTGGAGAACACCTGTGTCGGAAGTGATTGATACCACACAAAATGGGAGGCTCTGGACAGACATGATGCCAAGCTGCATGGACCATAAGATAAATAATGATAAAACAACAATACGAATAGACTTCAGGGTCTACCCCTCTTAATCGAACTAAAGATTGCATCAAAAATATATGTAGTGTGACATGACAAGTTACTCACTGAGTCTGTTACCAGGATGCATGTAGTTTGTCATGATAAACTACTTACTGCGTCTGTTACCAGGATGCATGTAGTTTGTCATGATAAACTACTTACTGCGTCTGTTACTAGGATGCATGTAGTTATGTCATGATAAACTATTTACTGCGTCTGTTACCAGGATGCATGTAGTTATGTCATGATAAACTATTTACTGCGTCTGTTAGCAGGATGCATGTAGTTATGTCATGATAAACTATTTACTGCGTCTGTTAGCAGGATATATGTACTTATGGTATGATCAACTACTTACTGTGTCTGTTAGCAGGATGCATGTAGTTATGGCATGATGAATTACTTACTGCGTCTGCTTCCAAGTTATACGTTGTATGGCATGAGCTATAGTTCGTCCAATGGCTTCCGTTCACCGAGAGTTTTTCCCATGTTCCGTTTAACGTGCAGAATTTAGTGGCGAATTCTGGAGACAGACACATAAAGTACAAGTGAAACCAAGCGCTTAAAAAGAATCCAACAAGTTTAGATGATTGGGTTTAATTCACTAAGGTTTCTCTATATGTTTTCCACCTGCAGCAACAGAGCAACATTCTGATTGCCGATAGTATCACTCATGGCACGTAAATCTGAATCTTGAACAATAGCTAGTCTTTAGGTCAATACAACTGCACTCCGCACACAGCCATAGATGTACCTACCTTCACGTGACACAACTGCACTCCGCACACAGCCATAGATGTACCTATCTTCACGTGACACAACTGCACTCCGCACACAGCCATAGATGTACCTATCTTCACGTGACACAACTGCACTCCGCACACAGCCATAGATGTACCTATCTTCACGTGACACAACTGCACTCCGCACACAGCCATAGATGTACCTATCTTCACGTGACACAACTGCACTCCGCACACAGCCATAGATGTACCTATCTTCACGTGACACAACTGCACTCCGCACACAGCCATAGATGTACCTATCTTCACGTGACACAACTGCACTCCGCACACAGCCATAGATGTACCTACCTTCACGTGACACAACTGCACTCCGCACACAGCCATAGATGTACCTACCTTCACGTGAGCGCACCACCATTACACGACTACTGACAGTTACAGTCCGCTTCCCACTAACATTTCTCTCATTTTCTTTGTTTCTTTCTCTCTCTGTCTCTCTGTCTCTCTCTCTCTTTCTCTCTCTCTCTCTCTCTCTACATTCAACAATTACATTGCGGGCATGAATATTATTGTGGCAACTTCTACCATTACTTCCCCAAGTCATTGTACACTGTCTCAGCCAATTTGTACTGTTTGTACTATGTGTATGAGATCGTTGAGGATGCAATCATGAGTTTCTCAATGTTTTCTTATCCATCATATTTCTAAGAAGCATAGCAGTTGCAGCTAGCACATTCACTAAACTAATATTTGGATATCAAAAGATTTATGAATAAATACCAAGCTAAAGCTATTCAACCCCTCTATTGTCCAAGTATTAACGTACGGAAGTGAATGTTTGAAATCAAATCAAGCAACAGACCAAAAATTAAACAGATCGAAAACAAATGCCTCCGGAAACTGATGATCATAAAGTGAAACGATTTCATCACAAATAATGATTTAAAAAACAAAACACACAAAAATATTTTTCAAACACAAAATAAAACACAAATAGAGATACCTGGGTCACATTTTAAGACTAGATGAAAACATATTAAACCAGCAATCCCTTGTGTGGACACCTAAGGGATAAAGAAAACGTGGAAAGCCTAAAGCAACCTTAAAAAACACCATACTTAAGGAAGGGGAAATAATAGGCTGCAAGACCATACAAGAACTTAAACTGCAGGAAACGGACCGCAGTGCATGGAGAATCAAAACCTCTGCTCCCTACGTGCTGCCTGCGGCACGAAAGAACAAGCTAACGCATCCAGCCCAAGGTCACCACCACAATCTTCCCACCAATGCTTTGGCTTCCTGCAGTTCTTGTTGTCGATATTCAATTGTTGTTGAGTAATTCTACTCTTAGCAGCTCAATGCCAATCTTAAAAAAACAGTGCATGTCTTCTAGAATGAACTTAGTGGTCCATACAGTGAGTTAATGACTGTCACATGTGACTAAAAGATTTTTCGTGGCAGTTGAAATGGTAGGGCAGTCAATAAAGAGGTATTCCACTTTGTCGCTGAGA
The DNA here is from genome assembly GCA_034231615.1 of Meghimatium bilineatum. Classification (NCBI taxonomy): domain Eukaryota; kingdom Metazoa; phylum Mollusca; class Gastropoda; order Stylommatophora; family Philomycidae; genus Meghimatium; species Meghimatium bilineatum. The sequence goes on from CM067299.1 coordinate 94,772,513, forward strand.
TGAAAGCAGCGTCTACAAATGGCTCTGAAGTCTAATGCGGTTTAAAATGGCTATTAACTCTCACGTTTGCCGTTCGAAACTGAAATATAAGAGATTGATTTGTCCTGCAGAGTTTGTTTATGTTGTCATTGTCCTTTGGCAGTATCACTTTAATAAATGCAATTTCTACTAGGCAACCCATATCTGCATTTATTCAGTCACACTTCCATGGTGTCTAAGACAACTGTTTTAGTTGTGTGTTTGTTTCCTTGTGAAAATGTGTACTTTATTTTGGTGGGCATTCTTTCTGTCTCTTTTATCTTTGTACCGCCTTCTTCAATGCTATTTTCCATCTGATGTCCAGTGGCTCACATTTGCATCTACCTCACACACTGTTATGGATGTTAATCGCACCCCTCCAATGATTAGTTTCAGAACTTGGTTCTGTACCTCATTCAGGGATGAGATGGTAGTGTTGCTCACAGTGGTCTGAAGAAGAAGGTTTTAATCCATTATAGACTTCACATAGTCGAGATCCAGTTGACGTCTTCTCGTCTGCTCCTAATTGTTGACTATCTCTTAATGAGGTTTAGGCGTTTCTTGTTATTGTCTCCGAGATCTTGATTGTGGTTTTTGGTGCATGTTAGGTGTCTGTCTTTATTATAAGACAGAAAGGTGCTCTTCCAATGTTAATATGTTCCCATTCATTGTAATGGTGACATGTCGTTGTGTGACTTCAAAAGAAAATGCAGTTTGTTGTGTATTAATTTTTAGTTTCCACAGAACACAATATATTGAGATTATGAGGAGAGATCTGCTGATCTTTGCTTCTGCCAGGATGGAATATTTCACAGTAGTTCAGATACGACAGCATATCTACGTTTTGTTTTAGTAAGTCTCAACACGACAACATATCTAAGTTTTGTTTTAGTAAGTCTCAACACGACAACATATCTAAGTTTTGTTTTAATAAGTCTCAACAGGACAACATATCTAAGTTTTGTTTTACTAAGTCTCAACAGGACAAAATATCTAAGTTTTGTTTTAATAAGTCTCAACAGGACAACATATCTACGTTTTGTTTTAGTCTCAACACGACAACATATCTACGTTTTGTTTTAGTAAGTCTCAACACGACAACATATCTACGTTTTGTTTTAGTCTCAACACGACAACATATCTACGTTTTGTTTTAGTAAGTCTCAACACGACAACATATCTAAGTTTTGTTTTAGTAAGTCTCAACACGACAACATATCTACGTTTTGTTTTAGTAAGTCTCAACAGGACAACATATCTAAGTTTTGTTTTAGTAAGTCTCAACACGACAACATATCTAAGGTTTGTTTTAGTAAGTCTCAACACGACAACATATCTAAGTTTTGTTTTAGTAAGTCTCAACACGACAACATATCTACGTTTTGTTTTAGTAAGTCTCAACAGGACAACATATCTAAGTTTTGTTTTAGTCTCAACACGACAACATATCTAAGTTTTGTTTTAGTAAGTCTCAACACGACAACATATCTAAGTTTTGTTTTAGTCTCAACACGACAACATATCTAAGTTTTGTTTTAGTCTCAACAGGACAACATATCTAAGTTTTGTTTTAGTAAGTCTCAACACGACAACATATCTAAGTTTTGTTTTAATAAGTCTCAACAGGACAACATATCTAAGTTTTGTTTTAGTAAGTCTCAACACGACAACATATCTAAGTTTTGTTTTAGTCTCAACACGACAACATATCTACGTTTTGTTTTAGTAAGTCTCAACACGACAACATATCTAAGTTTTGTTTTAGTAAGTCTCAACACGACAACATATCTAAGTTTTGTTTTAGTCTCAACACGACAACATATCTAAGTTTTGTTTTAGTAAGTCTCAACACGACAACATATCTAAGTTTTGTTTTAATAAGTCTCAACAGGACAACATATCTAAGTTTTGTTTTAGTAAGTCTCAACAGGACAAAATATCTAAGTTTTGTTTTAATAAGTCTCAACAGGACAACATATCTACGTTTTGTTTTAGTCTCAACACGACAACATATCTACGTTTTGTTTTAGTAAGTCTCAACACGACAACATATCTACGTTTTGTTTTAGTCTCAACACGACAACATATCTACGTTTTGTTTTAGTAAGTCTCAACACGACAACATATCTAAGTTTTGTTTTAGTAAGTCTCAACACGACAACATATCTACGTTTTGTTTTAGTAAGTCTCAACAGGACAACATATCTAAGTTTTGTTTTAGTAAGTCTCAACACGACAACATATCTAAGGTTTGTTTTAGTAAGTCTCAACACGACAACATATCTAAGTTTTGTTTTAGTAAGTCTCAACACGACAACATATCTACGTTTTGTTTTAGTAAGTCTCAACAGGACAACATATCTAAGTTTTGTTTTAGTCTCAACACGACAACATATCTAAGTTTTGTTTTAGTAAGTCTCAACACGACAACATATCTAAGTTTTGTTTTAGTCTCAACACGACAACATATCTAAGTTTTGTTTTAGTCTCAACAGGACAACATATCTAAGTTTTGTTTTAGTAAGTCTCAACACGACAACATATCTAAGTTTTGTTTTAATAAGTCTCAACAGGACAACATATCTAAGTTTTGTTTTAGTAAGTCTCAACACGACAACATATCTAAGTTTTGTTTTAGTCTCAACACGACAACATATCTACGTTTTGTTTTAGTAAGTCTCAACACGACAACATATCTAAGTTTTGTTTTAGTAAGTCTCAACACGACAACATATCTAAGTTTTGTTTTAGTCTCAACACGACAACATATCTACGTTTTGTTTTAGTAAGTCTCAACACGACAACATATCTACGTTTTGTTTTAGTAAGTCTCAACACGACAACATATCTACGTTTTGTTTTAGTCTCAACACGACAACATATCTACGTTTTGTTTTAGTAAGTCTCAACACGACAACATATCTAAGTTTTGTTTTAGTAAGTCTCAACACGACAACATATCTACGTTTTGTTTTAGTAAGTCTCAACAGGACAACATATCTAAGTTTTGTTTTAGTAAGTCTCAACACGACAACATATCTAAGGTTTGTTTTAGTAAGTCTCAACACGACAACATATCTAAGTTTTGTTTTAGTAAGTCTCAACACGACAACATATCTACGTTTTGTTTTAGTAAGTCTCAACAGGACAACATATCTAAGTTTTGTTTTAGTCTCAACACGACAACATATCTAAGTTTTGTTTTAGTAAGTCTCAACACGACAACATATCTAAGTTTTGTTTTAGTCTCAACACGACAACATATCTAATTTTTGTTTTAGTCTCAACAGGACAACATATCTAAGTTTTGTTTTAGTAAGTCTCAACACGACAACATATCTAAGTTTTGTTTTAATAAGTCTCAACAGGACAACATATCTAAGTTTTGTTTTAGTAAGTCTCAACACGACAACATATCTAAGTTTTGTTTTAGTCTCAACACGACAACATATCTACGTTTTGTTTTAGTAAGTCTCAACACGACAACATATCTAAGTTTTGTTTTAGTAAGTCTCAACACGACAACATATCTAAGTTTTGTTTTAGTCTCAACACGACAACATATCTAAGTTTTGTTTTAGTAAGTCTCAACACGACAACATATCTAAGTTATGTTTTAATAAGTCTCAACGGGACAACATATCTAAGTTTTGTTTTAGTAAGTCTCAACAGGACAACATATCTAAGTTTTGTTTTAATAAGTCTCAACAGGACAACATATCTACGTTTTGTTTTAGTCTCAACACGACAACATATCTACGTTTTGTTTTAGTAAGTCTCAACACGACAAAATATCTACGTTTTGTTTTAGTCTCAACACGACAACATATCTACGTTTTGTTTTAGTAAGTCTCAACACGACAACATATCTAAGTTTTGTTTTAGTAAGTCTCAACACGACAACATATCTACGTTTTGTTTTAGTAAGTCTCAACAGGACAACATATCTAAGTTTTGTTTTAGTAAGTCTCAACACGACAACATATCTAAGTTTCGTTTTAGTAAGTCTCAACACGACAACATATCTAAGTTTTGTTTTAGTAAGTCTCAACACGACAACATATCTACGTTTTGTTTTAGTAAGTCTCAACAGGACAACATATCTAAGTTTTGTTTTAGTCTCAACACGACAACATATCTAAGTTTTGTTTTAGTAAGTCTCAACACGACAATATATCTAAGTTTTGTTTTAGTCTCAACACGACAACATATCTAAGTTTTGTTTTAGTCTCAACAGGACAACATATCTAAGTTTTGTTTTAATAAGTCTCAACAGGACAACATATCTAAGTTTTGTTTTAGTAAGTCTCAACACGACAACATATCTAAGCTTTGTTTTAGTCTCAACACGACAACATATCTACGTTTTGTTTTAGTAAGTCTCAACACGACAACATATCTAAGTTTTGTTTTAGTAAGTCTCAACACGACAACATATCTAAGCTTTGTTTTAGTCTCAACACGACAACATATCTAAGTTTTGTTTTAGTAAGTCTCAACACGACAACATATCTAAGTTTTGTTTTAATAAGTCTCAACAGGACAACATATCTAAGTTTTGTTTTAGTAAGTCTCAACAGGACAACATATCTAAGTTTTGTTTTAATAAGTCTCAACAGGACAACATATCTACGTTTTGTTTTAGTCTCAACACGACAACATATCTACGTTTTGTTTTAGTAAGTCTCAACACGACAACATATCTACGTTTTGTTTTAGTCTCAACACGACAACATATCTACGTTTTGTTTTAGTAAGTCTCAACACGACAACATATCTAAGTTTTGTTTTAGTAAGTCTCAACACGACAACATATCTACGTTTTGTTTTAGTAAGTCTCAACAGGACAACATATCTAAGTTTTGTTTTAGTAAGTCTCAACACGACAACATATCTAAGTTTTGTTTTAGTAAGTCTCAACACGACAACATATCTAAGTTTTGTTTTAGTAAGTCTCAACACGACAACATATCTACGTTTTGTTTTAGTAAGTCTCAACAGGACAACATATCTAAGTTTTGTTTTAGTCTCAACACGACAACATATCTAAGTTTTGCTTTAGTAAGTCTCAACACGACAACATATCTAAGTTTTGTTTTAGTCTCAACACAACAACATATCTAAGTTCTGTTTTAATAAGTCTCAACACGACAACATATCTAAGTTTTGTTTTAGTAAGTCTCAACAGGACAACATATCTAAGTTTTGTTTTAGTCTCAACAGGACAACATATCTAAGTTTTGTTTTAGTAAGTCTCAACACGACAACATATCTAAGTTTTGTTTTAGTAAGTCTCAACACGACAACATATCTAAGTTTTGTTTTAGTAAGTCTCAACACGACAACATATCTACGTTTTGTTTTAGTAAGTCTCAACAGGACAACATATCTAAGTTTTGTTTTAGTCTCAACACGACAACATATCTAAGTTTTGTTTTAGTCTCAACAGGACAACATATCTAAGTTTTGTTTTAGTAAGTCTCAACACGACAACATATCTAAGTTTTATTTTAATAAGTCTCAACAGGACAACATATCTAAGTTTTGTTTTAGTAAGTCTCAACACGACAACATATCTAAGTTTTGTTTTAGTCTCAACACGACAACATATCTAAGTTTTGTTTTAGTAAGTCTCAACACGACAACATATCTAAGTTTTGTTTTAATAAGTCTCAACAGGACAACATATCTAAGTTTTGTTTTAGTAAGTCTCAACAGGACAACATATCTAAGTTTTGTTTTAATAAGTCTCAACAGGACAACATATCTACGTTTTATTTTAGTCTCAACACGACAACATATCTACGTTTTGTTTTAGTAAGTCTCAACACGACAACATATCTACGTTTTGTTTTAGTCTCAACACGACAACATATCTACGTTTTGTTTTAGTAAGTCTCAACACGACAACATATCTAAGTTTTGTTTTAGTAAGTCTCAACACGACAACATATCTACGTTTTGTTTTAGTAAGTCTCAACAGGACAACATATCTAAGTTTTGTTTTAGTAAGTCTCAACACGACAACATATCTAAGTTTTGTTTTAGTAAGTCTCAACACGACAACATATCTAAGATTTGTTTTAGTAAGTCTCAACACGACAACATATCTACGTTTTGTTTTAGTAAGTCTCAACAGGACAACATATCTAAGTTTTGTTTTAGTCTCAACACGACAACATATCTAAGTTTTGCTTTAGTAAGTCTCAACACGACAACATATCTAAGTTTTGTTTTAGTCTCAACACGACAACATATCTAAGTTTTGTTTTAATAAGTCTAAACACGACAACATATCTAAGTTTTGTTTTAGTAAGTCTCAACAGGACAACATATCTAAGTTATGTTTTAGTAAGTCTCAACACGACAACATATCTAAGTTTTGTTTTAGTCTCAACAGGACAACATATCTAAGTTTTGTTTTAGTCTCAACAGGACAACATATCTAAGTTTTGTTTTAGTCTCAACAGGACAACATATCTAAGTTTTGTTTTAGTAAGTCTCAACACGACAACATATCTACGTTTTGTTTTAATAAGTCTCAACACGACAACATATCTAAGTTTTGTTTAATAAGTCTCAACACGACAACATATCAAAGTTTTGTTTTAGTAAGTCTCAACAGGACAACATATCTAAGTTTTGTTTTAGTCTCAACAGGACAACATATCTAAGTTTTGTTTTAGTCTCAACAGGACAACATATCTAAGTTTTGTTTTAGTAAGTCTCAACACGACAACATATCTAAGTTTTGTTTTAGTCTCAACAGGACAACATATCTAAGTTTTGGTTTAGTCTCAACAGGACAACATATCTAAGTTTTGTTTTAGTCTCAACAGGACAACATATCTAAGTTTTGTTTTAGTAAGTCTCAACACGACAACATATCTAAGTTTTGTTTTAATAATTATCAACACGACAACATATCTAAGTTTTGTTTTAGTCTCAACAGGACAACATATCTAAGTTTTGTTTTAGTCTCAACAGGACAACATATCTAAGTTTTGTTTTAGTAAGTCTCAACACGACAACATATCTACGTTTTGTTTTAATAAGTATCAACACGACAACATATCTAAGTTTTGTTTTAGTCTCAACACGACAACATATCTAAGTTTTTTTTAGTAAGTCTCAACACGACAACATATCTAAGTTTTGTTTTAGTCTCAACAGGACAACATATCTAAGTTTTGTTTTAGTAAGTCTCAACACGACAACATATCTAAGTTTTGTTTTAATAAGTCTCAACAGGACAACATATCTAAGTTTTGTTTTAGTAAGTCTCAACAGGACAACATATCTAAGTTTTGTTTTAATAAGTCTCAACAGGACAACATATCTACGTTTTGTTTTAGTCTCAACACGACAACATATCTACGTTTTGTTTTAGTAAGTCTCAACACGACAACATATCTACGTTTTGTTTTAGTCTCAACACGACAACATATCTACGTTTTGTTTTAGTAAGTCTCAACACGACAACATATCTAAGTTTTGTTTTAGTAAGTCTCAACACGACAACATATCTACGTTTTGTTTTAGTAAGTCTCAACAGGACAACATATCTAAGTTTTGTTTTAGTAAGTCTCAACACGACAACATATCTAAGTTTTGTTTTAGTAAGTCTCAACACGACAACATATCTAAGTTTTGTTTTAGTAAGTCTCAACACGACAACATATCTACGTTTTGTTTTAGTAAGTCTCAACAGGACAACATATCTAAGTTTTGTTTTAGTCTCAACACGACAACATATCTAAGTTTTGCTTTAGTAAGTCTCAACACGACAACATATCTAAGTTTTGTTTTAGTCTCAACACAACAACATATCTAAGTTCTGTTTTAATAAGTCTCAACACGACAACATATCTAAGTTTTGTTTTAGTAAGTCTCAACAGGACAACATATCTAAGTTTTGTTTTAGTCTCAACAGGACAACATATCTAAGTTTTGTTTTAGTAAGTCTCAACACGACAACATATCTAAGTTTTGTTTTAGTCTCAACAGGACAACATATCTAAGTTTTGTTTTAGTCTCAACAGGACAACATATCTAAGTTTTGTTTTAGTCTCAACAGGACAACATATCTACGTTTTGTTTTAGTAAGTCTCAACAGGACAACATATCTAAGTTTTGTTTTAGTAAGTCTCAACACGACAACATATCTAAGTTTTGTTTTAGTAAGTCTCAACACGACAACATATCTAAGTTTTGTTTTAGTAAGTCTCAACACGACAACATATCTACGTTTTGTTTTAGTAAGTCTCAACAGGACAACATATCTAAGTTTTGTTTTAGTCTCAACACGACAACATATCTAAGTTTTGTTTTAGTCTCAACAGGACAACATATCTAAGTTTTGTTTTAGTAAGTCTCAACACGACAACATATCTAAGTTTTATTTTAATAAGTCTCAACAGGACAACATATCTAAGTTTTGTTTTAGTAAGTCTCAACACGACAACATATCTAAGTTTTGTTTTAGTCTCAACACGACAACATATCTAAGTTTTGTTTTAGTAAGTCTCAACACGACAACATATCTAAGTTTTGTTTTAATAACTCTCAACAGGACAACATATCTAAGTTTTGTTTTAGTAAGTCTCAACAGGACAACATATCTAAGTTTTGTTTTAATAAGTCTCAACAGGACAACATATCTACGTTTTATTTTAGTCTCAACACGACAACATATCTACGTTTTGTTTTAGTAAGTCTCAACACGACAACATATCTACGTTTTGTTTTAGTCTCAACACGACAACATATCTACGTTTTGTTTTAGTAAGTCTCAACACGACAACATATCTAAGTTTTGTTTTAGTAAGTCTCAACACGACAACATATCTACGTTTTGTTTTAGTAAGTCTCAACAGGACAACATATCTAAGTTTTGTTTTAGTAAGTCTCAACACGACAACATATCTAAGTTTTGTTTTAGTAAGTCTCAACACGACAACATATCTAAGATTTGTTTTAGTAAGTCTCAACACGACAACATATCTACGTTTTGTTTTAGTAAGTCTCAACAGGACAACATATCTAAGTTTTGTTTTAGTCTCAACACGACAACATATCTAAGTTTTGCTTTAGTAAGTCTCAACACGACAACATATCTAAGTTTTGTTTTAGTCTCAACACGACAACATATCTAAGTTTTGTTTTAATAAGTCTCAACACGACAACATATCTAAGTTTTGTTTTAGTAAGTCTCAACAGGACAACATATCTAAGTTTTGTTTTAGTAAGTCTCAACACGACAACATATCTAAGTTTTGTTTTAGTCTCAACAGGACAACATATCTAAGTTTTGTTTTAGTCTCAACAGGACAACATATCTAAGTTTTGTTTTAGTCTCAACAGGACAACATATCTAAGTTTTGTTTTAGTAAGTCTCAACACGACAACATATCTACGTTTTTTTTTAATAAGTCTCAAGACGACAACATATCTAAGTTTTGTTTTAATAAGTCTCAACACGACAACATATCAAAGTTTTGTTTTAGTAGGTCTCAACAGGACAACATATCTAAGTTTTGTTTTAGTCTCAACAGGACAACATATCTAAGTTTTGTTTTAGTCTCAACAGGACAACATATCTAAGTTTTGTTTTAGTAAGTCTCAACACGACAACATATCTAAGTTTTGTTTTAGTCTCAACAGGACAACATATCTAAGTTTTGGTTTAGTCTCAACAGGACAACATATCTAAGTTTTGTTTTAGTCTCAACAGGACAACATATCTAAGTTTTGTTTTAGTAAGTCTCAACACGACAACATATCTAAGTTTTGTTTTAATAATTATCAACACGACAACATATCTAAGTTTTGTTTTAGTCTCAACAGGACAACATATCTAAGTTTTGTTTTAGTCTCAACAGGACAACATATCTAAGTTTTGTTTTAGTAAGTCTCAACACGACAACATATCTACGTTTTGTTTTAATAAGTATCAACACGACAACATATCTAAGTTTTGTTTTAGTCTCAACAGGACAACATATCTAAGTTTTTTTTAGTAAGTCTCAACACGACAACATATCTAAGTTTTGTTTTAGTCTCAACAGGACAACATATCTAAGTTTTGTTTTAGTAAGTCTCAACACGACAACATATCTAAGTTTTGTTTTAGTCTCAACAGGACAACATATCTAAGTTTTGTTTTAGTAAGTCTCAACACGACAACATATCTAAGTTTTGTTTTAGTCTCAACAGGACAACATATCTAAGTTTTGTTTTAGTAAGTCTCAACACGACAACATATCTAAGTTTTGTTTTAGTCTCAACAGGACAACATATCTAAGTTTTGTTTTAGTAAGTCTCAACAGGACAACATATCTAAGTTTTGTTTTAGTAAGTCTCAACACGACAACATATCTAAGTGGTGAATGATAGCGGAAGTCTAAACATAAAGCCTTATTGTTGTCTGTGCAATGATTGAATTCATTGATTGTTCGTTTCAATTTTTTTCCCGGAAAATTCTTGTAGTTACTGTAGTATGTAGCTGCAGGGTGAACTGCAATAGAACTTTCCGTGCACGAATCGGACTCATCGGGCATCTACGAACTCACAAACAAAATTAGTTAATTACCAATTAATTTGTTTTAAAAAACAAGGTAATTTTTTTTTTTTTTTTTTTTAATGGTTTTTTTCATTTCATTGAATGTTTTTCATGCCATGCCCATCTTCGTTTGCGAAGGAGGAATATCATCATCAGCTGCAGGGTTCACTAAATACCGTCTTCATCGAATCAGACCCTTCGAGTGACAGAAATGTTGGGTCGATTTAAAATACCTATGCACGTTAGATCAGGAATTAATACAAAATCATATTAAAACTATTAGTCAAGAAGTAAGCAACTACAGTATGCAGCAATATAGAGGACAATCATTACGTGCAATCAGTAATGTTGCTGGTAGAATCACGTGTTAAACGTTAATAAACACGACAATTGGAAAGAGAGTGTGTATTTGCACGCTTTATGGATTGTCGTTAATAGCCTCGCAGCATAGGAAAATCACTACATGTGAAAAGTAGTGTATGAGAAAAGCTGCAGCGGTTACTAAACTAGAGAAAATAAGAAATTAGGAAATTAGGAAAAAAAGTATGTTTAACATCATGTGTATTGAAATACAGCAAGTAAAATAGTTTGGTCACTTTATGAGAATGAACGCACACAAAATACAAATACGAGCATATAACACGTATCCTGTACTAAATAGTGAGAAATAACATGTAGCAATTTCCGGTCAAAATGGCGAGTGAGAATGTATGTGTTTTCCTCGGTGTCAGTTTAAATCGGATGTTGCTCCTGAAAGCAACGGCAAACTACAGAAGTATTGTGCCAAGAAATTTTCTATGGATGCGGTGAATAAGAGACACGACGGATTGGAGAGAGTGTTAATGGAGGGGATGATAGAATGCAACAGAGGCAAAGGCCGACCAGGACGCCGTTGGACAAAAGACATTCAAGAATGTCTGCACATGTCACTGGAAGATGCAGGGCAACTTGCTTAAGACCGCTAGGAATTCAAGAAATCCATAGGAAAGACTACTTTCTGGAAATAATATGTCACTTGATGATGATGTACTAAATAGTGAGAAATAACATGTATCCTGTACTAAATTGTGAGAAATAACATCTATCCTGTACTAAATAGTGAGAAATAACATGTATCCTGTACTAAATTGTGAGAAATAACATCTATCCTGTACTAAATATTGAGAAATAACGTGTATCCTGTACTAAATGGATTGACAGTAGAATTTTAGATACACCAAGAATAAAAGTAATGAAGAACCTAAATGCGCAGGAAGAAAATGTGCATATAAAAATAAAGCTACAGAAGACGTAAAGCACTTTACATATCCAGGAAACTACATTGATCTAGAGAGAGAAATTGGCAAAGAGGTTAGCACTAGAAGATATCTCCAATGGTGAAACAGAAATGATCGTCGTGGCATAGTAGTAAAACAGAAAGGAGCCCATAGAAATAGTTGTAAAACAGAAAGGGTCTCCTAGGAACAGTTATAAAACAGAAGGTATCTCATAGGAACAGTGGTGACATAGAAGGGATCTCCAAGACATAGTGGTGATACAGAATGGATCTCCGAGGCATAGTAGTAAAACATAATGAATCTCCTAGGAAGAGTGGTGAAACAGAAGGGATCTCCGAGGTATGGTGGTGAAACAGAAGTGGTCTTTGAGGTATAGTGATGAAAAAGAAGAATTGTCAAAGGTATAACGGTGAAACAGAAAGGATCTCCAAGGAACAGTGGTGAAACAGAAGGAATCCGCAGGACATAGTTGTGAAACAGAATGGTTCTTCGACGCATAGTAGTAAAACAGAATGAATCTCCTAGGAAAAGTGGTGAAACATAAGGTATCTCCAAGTGGTTAAACAGATAGAAACTCCTAAAAACAGTGGTGAGATTGAATGGATCTCGGAGGCAAAGTGGTGAAACCATTTGACTTTTGCTCAAGAGATTACGGGTTCGTTGCCTGTTCGTGATGTTTTGTTTACACTTTCATTTTTCACAGATTCATGTTCATTATCTAGTGAAGATATGGGGTTACATTCTATGAGTGGTACTCTTGGCGCGTTATATGCCGCTTCGCTCAGAGGGTGAGTTGTGGAGCACGCATAAGAAAACACAATACCTGTAGTATCAATCCTTTACGCCCTTAGACGCCTTTTTCTTGCGCAGAATCGCTTAGAAATAATTATCGTTTTAGGACTTATTGCCCAAAGAACCAGCGTTTAAAGATTAAAGTCGCAAATATAAAACTACCTTTTAAAGATTAGAATTGCAAAGATGAAACTAGATTTTTAAAGATGATCATGGCAAAGACAGAACAAGTAACTTTTAAAACGTAATACGTCACTCATGAATTCTAATCACAGGAACGATGTGTAGGAATATCTTTTACTATCGAAATTTGGAAGTGAAACAAAACTGTTTCTTATCTCTTGAGAACTCGATTACCAAATCAATATTGTTTTTGTGTCATGATGTTTCGTTTAATGTGAACCATTGAAATAAATTGATAAATTGTAAATGAGGAAGAGAGATTATTTAAACTACAATATCTATCACATTTTTCTCCTAACAAGACAGTCAACAAAATACATTTGATGAATATCTTGATAATGATATTAATTGTTAGCGTATCCTATTCAGAACTTAGCCATCAACCCAGCATTTGTGTCTGTAGTGATTTCCTAAGCAATATAAATACGATTAGTAGTTTGCCATTGCTTTTTTATGTGTATATATATATATATATATCTTCTTGAAGAAATATATGGGTTATCTGTTAATATTCCACATGAGGACAGAACAGAACATACTACTAAACAGCCACTTAAATAGGCTAAGGCTGGTTCCATCACCCCTGTGTCCATGTGGGCATATTTTTGTGTTCACAAAAATATCTTTGGGAATTGAATCTTGAAACATCATTTGTAGATTAATAATAATAATATTATAACAATTTGCAGTTTTGTTTATATGCAAAAATTGAATGGTTATAATTTTTTATCCCTTCTTCTCATTCACTCATCAGCTCTCTCGCACACACACTCACAAGCTCCCTCGACCACTCACACATCAGCTCTCTCGCACACACACTCACAAGCTCCCTCTACCACTCACTTATCAGCTCCCTCGCCCACTCACACATACAGATACTCTTCGTTTTCTGCGTTCATTCTCAAACTCCAGAGAACAGAATGCGGTGTGCCATAGTTGACATCATAGCTGCGTCATATATGCATTTATGCATAACACATCCAACCTTAATTTGGCTCCTGCGTCACTTTGATCTTATATGAAATGAGACAACCTCCCTACCCCATGCGTGAAAGGTAAATAATGAGCCTATACTTTGCTCTCCCTTAGATCGTGCAACAAAAGGGCAAGACAGATGTTCTGTTAATAATTATGCTATGTATGCAATATTACTGATTTAGCCTTTAACTGTTAACAGAAACATATTGCTCTGTTAGCTCATTTGTTATGATGCAAAATAGTAGTGATTTAGCACTTAAATGTTAACAAAACAATATATCTCTGTTAGCTAATGTGCTATGTTACGTAATATTACTTATTCAGCTTTTAACTTCTTCTTCTTCTTCTTTTGCGTTCGTTCTCACACTCCTGCAGATTAGCAGGATGTAGTCCGGAGAGCGAAATGCGCTGTGTCATGGTTTACAGCATTGCTGCGATATCTGCGCCTTTTGGCCTGACACATCCGACTTCAGCACGGCTTTGGGTCACTGACCCTATATGAGATGGGACAGCCAACTCCATCCCATAACCTCCTTAGTCGATTTTAACGACATGTGTGGAAGGTAAACAGTGTTGCTATTCTTTGCTCCCCTTTCGGGCCCCGGTAACACAAGGGCGCCGCTTTTAACTGGTAACTAAAACCTATTGCTATGTTATTTCATTTGCTATGTTACAAAATAAAATATTATTCCTCCTAACTATTAATACAAATATATTGCACTGTTAACGATCACTTAAAGCGAATATTGGGAATGAGTGATCTAGTTATCGAGTTCCCGGTCATGTAGATATAATTATACGATCATACCCCGCCGTCACCGAAAGAGTCGGTTATTAGCATCAAAAAATAACACCAAACCATTCTTCGGAATAACACATCGTCACCAATCTTGACGGATACAATCTTGACTGATAAACCTTGACCGATACAATTTTGATTGATACAATCTTGACTGATACAATCTAGACCGATACAATCTTGACTGATACAATCTAGACCGATACAATCTTGACTGATACAAATGATATGTACGTGAACTGTGTGTCTCCAGCCAATGTGAGGCATGCAAAAATATATAAGATAAGCTAAGAAATGTAACGCTGCATGAGATCAGAATCAAGACCATTCTTGAGAAGGGCTTGGTATACACGATGCTCATACATTTTCCATCTATACTTGTAAAAAATGGTTCAAAGACGGCACATCCTGGCAACTCTTCTTGATATCCGTTTCTTTTTGTAAAGCCGTAGGATGGCATTATCTATATCTATGTGAACGTGTGTATGTCTCGCTTGCTGTCGTTTACAACTTGACTGAGCGAATGTGTATATAACAAAGTCATGTCTGTAAAATCTGGCTGCATAATTGATACTGCTACTGTATGAGACATGATTAGATTTATATTACGTTTTCATCACCATCTAGAGCAAGCTACTAAATAATATGATCGTGATACTGTATGCAATTAGAGGGTAACCTTTTTGTACCAAGAACCGTTTGTGAATTTGAAACATCATTCGCCGACCATACATAATTATCGATTAAAAAACGTAGCCTACAATATTTTCTCAGACATTTAATTCAGTAAATAAAACAATTATGTGATGAATGTAACTGCTTCTCTTTGGTGCGACGTGTGTGTGTGTGCAATATAGTTATGATTCAATTAATATTCATTTATGGGGCTATAGAACAAGGTCCTAGATTCAGTGAGTTTGTAGCCGAACCTCGGTTGTCTTATGCGGGTCAAAGCAAATAATTCAGCGAGCCATTTATCACCCGTCGGCCAGACATTCCCTACGACTGCTGTAGACTAATGTTTCTCAACTGTGACTGAGCTAGAGACCCCACTTAGAACACACATTTGTTAACGTCGTCATCTTTCAGCGTGACTAAATGTAATTTATAGTTACCCACACACCACATGTCTCTCGTGGATCCACTGATCTGTACGTGCACATTTATGCCACATGACATGCTGCATGAACTTCCTGTAAAATGGCGCGGGATGTCAGTTATGCCGTTCATGCTTGGAAATAATCAAGTCTTGGAGAGGAGGTTGGTGAAACCGAATACAATTATTGCCACTTATATGCTACTTTAGGAGTGTCTGCATAATATTGATTGCGTTTTTATGTGTGCGGACATATCTAGTGTTGCACACCTACTTCCTTAACGGGTTATGAACGTTCTTACTTTATTTCATGTCACTGTTTGTGTTAACAGTAGAGTAGATAGTTTTGCATACATTATGTAGGTATCGGAGAGTTTGCAATAGTTAAAATGAGCTCATCATCATCGAGTGCCGTGTCTGTAACGAAGGTTGGCTCCAACAGACCTCAGACATCCCATGTTTCTTGTTTTGGTGGTGCACTCTGCTAGACTATAACCTGTCCAACTTGTGATGCTACTCTCCCACTTGTATCTCTGCCTACTTCTTGCTCGCTTCCCTTCAACTTTACCCTCAAGGTCTTCAATAAAGTGTCATGTCTTGGAATGTGTCCAAAATATTTTTTTCTCCTGATCTTTATTTTTCTTAGTAATTTTTTCTTAATATTAAGTGTTTTAGAACCTCTTTGTTTTCTTCACCTTCCATGAAGCTCTCCCTATTCTTCTATATACCGACATATAAAAAATCAATGTTGTCTTCTAATTGTTTATTTTATCCATGTTTTTGAGCCATTCATTAATATAGAATAGATGTAGCATTTTATAATTCTCGTTTTTAACTTGTCTTGCCCTTTTGAAATGAGCTAGTTAACATTTGAGTACCAGATTTGAGCACTGACTGTTGGCGCATATGTCTCCATTTATGGGATTTAGTGTTGAATGTAATCACAAACGTTTATTAAAAATAAGGAATGTCAACAATTTGCGGAGGATTCCCATACATTACTTACCAGGTCTTTCTCCGTAATAGTCATGCGAGCTGTTCTCACACAGAATCACTTACGATGTGACTGATAATTATTCACATTTTTTATACTTTGTGCTCGGTTTCGACGGTGAATGCATACCAGAAAAATGAAAATAAACATTTATACGTTAGATCAGTGGACAAAACTATCTAGAGAACAAATCTTAGTTTAACAATACTAGTTAGTGGTACAAAACGAGAAATTCCGGAGGAAAGACGGCAATGGTTTTTAACAACCGTCTCTAACTGTGACATCATATCAAGTGTTTCCTAATATATCTAGATGCCCGTGTATATTACGACTATATGACGTTTCACTAAGCTTGTCCAAGTTTAAAATCATGTATCTCAGCAAATATTTAACGCATTTAATTGAAATTTTGTGTTTGTGAATTTACAATGGTATAGTCCCTATAAATTAATTTGTTCATCAATATGCATTTGGGTCAAAGGGCATGAGCCCATGGACCGCTGGATCAGCAACCATCAATATGCATTCATTATTTTTAATTCTCGCTTATTTACGATATAGATAAAAAGTTTACTTCTCAAGACACATCCCACATACAAATATTAGGGTGTTTACAATCAAGTATATGACGTCATTTACAAATGATTTCTTTATCATACATTTGGCCTTATTTAACTGTGACATTGGACGATGCTGTACTCTCAAAAGCGAGACAAATGGTGTTTAAAGGTTGTATCCGGTGTAATGTCTGAAGTGGTAAAACTTCTTTCTTCGAGACACAATAATTAGTATGCCGACAAAGATCAAAGAAATTCGTTCGTGCATAAAAACTGGCTATGGTGCACAAATATAAAGTATAATCTCTTTGGGTCTAATCAATAATAACATCGTATGCAAAAGTGGTACTCATACATTAGACGGTTACTCAGATAATTACATTTGTTTGAGAACACAGCTAGTGAAACGAACTATAGTTCTAAACACTCATGTGGGCAATGCCCAGTGTATGAGCAACTTACGAAACAAGCATGCACAATTTTCGGGGTATGTCTATGTAAACATTTATTTAGGACCTGCCTCTGAATGCTGTAGCAGTACTTCATAAAACTTGACTAAAACAAAAATGGGTAACATGTATTCAGACAACTAACTTAACATCTGAACGTATGCACTAAATAAAGAAAAACACTGTGAGATCATGGCAAACATGGAAGAATAATTCTTACAATATTGTAAAATCGTTTAAAGACAGTTATTTAATCCGTTTGGCTATATAGTTTCTGTTATTCGCTGTTTATTTTATCCATGATCATATAAAAAACAATTGTCCATGATCTATCATACATCATTCAGATTCAATCCCGGATTAGTCGAGAGATGCCACAAATGATCGAAGCCTCTATAATTATGTGTCCTGTTAAAGAAGGCTAAAAAGGAATAAACCTTAGCCGACAAGCTACTTAGCTTTGATGTTAACATTGTCAGAGCAGAACAAACGGCTTCAGAAAGAAGTAATAGCTTAAAGATCAAACTCCTGTGAAAGCTTTCTGTCGCAATATTCTCAAAGTAAAAATAATGTCTTGAACAAAAGGAAAATAGAACTTGTATGAAAATTATGTTTAATGTATTACGGGCTTCTGATTAAAAAGTTGAATAAATGGAGAGTAAAATGAAAAGTAAACATGTTTTGAATAATGTTCAGTTTCAATACATAAAACGTGTGCTAACCCTTTCCCTAATATACTGGTAACCATCTACATTATCATGTATTCCATATACCCTCCGTTGGGGATATGTGACCCACGCTGGGAAACACTTCCTAAAGAAATGATTCTCAAACATTACAATCCCCCTACTATATGATTTCCTAATTTATTTGCATGACCCCCTCCATGAATATAGGAGAAATTTGGTAAGAATAAGAATTTCTGGTGACAATAATAATATGTCTTTTTAGCTTGCCAAACTTTTCATTGTTAATAACACTGGTCAACATCAAATTTGCTGTCTATGTGGGTTTTTTTACAGATTTAGGATAATTTTATTGTGCTGAATCCAAAAATCACATTGGTTTTGCTCAATCAGGTCAGGTTTTTTTTAATCTAGCACCACGTGATGTTTTTTATAGGTGGGTCATTCCATGTCAACTCAATCAGTAAAATGACAATTGATTTCCACACATTTGATCACAAGTGTGGTTTTGCTTTCCTATTTAAAAGGACAAATGATATAGAAAGCAAGTATTTTATTCTCACATGTATGGATATTTTTACGACATATGTGGCACAATTTCTTAATCTATCTTGGAATATACACATTATGAAGATTTCACATGTTTAAAATTACTAGTATAGCTATTTAAAAAAATAAAATATGTGTGCATTATTTTAAGGTTTCAAATGATTCGAATGGCTTCAACTAGAAGATCTTGTAGAAATACACGCATCATTTTTTATCGCAACATGCATCAAGAGTTCCTCCATTTTTTTCTTTGAAGAGAAGAATATGGTGTACTGTACAGATATTGTTCACCTTCTACAGAACCTTAGAGTGCAACATTATGAACCCAGAGATTGGAGACTGTTCATTGACAGCTGCAAGAGATCACTAAAATGTGTTCTGCTTCACAATGACAATCAGTTTGCTTCTGTACCCCTTGCTCACTCGACTACACTGAAGGAGAAGAATGAAGCGGTAAAGTATGTGATGGATAAAGGTTCTTATTATCAGCACGAGTGGTACATTTGTGTTGACTTGAAGATGGTGAATTTCCTATTGTGACAACAGTCTGGCTTTACAAAGTACCACTGCTTTCTGTGCATGTGGGATAGTAGGGACATGTCTCAGCACTATACCAAGAAGGACTGGCCTGCACGAGAAGAACTGGTGCCGGGTAGATCAAAGAGCATTGTCAACATTCCTCAAGTAGACAGAAACAAGATACTATTCCCACCGCTGCATATCAAGATTGGCTTGATTAAACCGTTCACCAAAGCCCTGGACAAGGATAGTGGCTGCTTCACTTACTTGTGCCGCGCTTTTCAG
This sequence comes from Meghimatium bilineatum, assembly GCA_034231615.1. Lineage (NCBI taxonomy): Eukaryota > Metazoa > Mollusca > Gastropoda > Stylommatophora > Philomycidae > Meghimatium > Meghimatium bilineatum. The sequence continues at coordinate 94,792,256 of CM067299.1, forward strand.
GATTAACCATAGAGAGGTTGTAAGGTGGCATTTTTGATGGTCCTCAAGTTCGTCAGCTCATCAGAGATCCTGAGTTTGAAAAATCAATGAACAAATTGGAATTGGAAGCATGGAAGGCCTTTGTTCTGGTTGTGAAGAATATTTTGGGCAACACCAACGCCAGTAACTATGAAGATGTTGTCAACAATAGGCTGGCTGCTTTCAAAACCTTGGATGCAACATGAGCATAAAAGTGTATTACTTATTTTCACATATGGATCGGTTTCCCAAGAATCTTGGATCAATGAGTGATGAGCAGGGAGAGAGGTTCCATCAGGACATAAAAGAGATGGAGACCAGGTATCAAGGACATTTGGATGCAGTAATCATGGCTGATTACTGCTGGACTCTGAAGAGAAACATCACTGCTCATGAGCACTCGAGAAAGTCGCAGAAATTGAAGTTTATGTCTTGAATTTTGCTCAGTGATGACATAATTTACATGTCCTTACCTTTTTCAATGTCTTGTCTTCATTTATATAATTTCATGTTTGTAATATTTAATAAATACTTTCTGTTAAATACTTTTTATGTGAGAAATGTTAACACATAAATCAACTACTAATATCACCAAAATGTAGTTATGAATAGAAGGCTATAGTAAGAGAATGGAATTTTTTTTAATCAATTTAGAAAAAAAACCTGACCTGATTGACAAAAATGGATGTCATTTTTGGCTTAAGTGGCACAAAAAGCTTATAATTCAGTTAAAAAATTATAGACAACTAACAACTTCATTTTTTTTCTAAACCAGTGTAATGTTTGATTTAAAATCAGCATTTTCTACCCAATCGAGGCCAGAACCTTGAAGTGGTGATGGGGCTTAGTTCAGCCATCAGAGGCTGGAAACTAAGACTGGTCGGGCTCTCCCACTCGAGCAGGACCATAGTCCGGCCCAAGTAAGCAGAGTGCTGAAGACGGAGGTAACAAGCCAAAAGGCGCACAGATAATCAGGTTGCCACGCACAAAACACAATGAAAACATGTCTGCATCTAATAACAGTTATGGTGCCTGCCCTGTGGCGAACGTTCGGGCAGGGACAGTGTCGGGCCCTATACCTCGAAAGGGCCCAACCTCAGTTACTGGAAGTCCTTCTCAATTGCCCCGAGGAGCCAGGAGGCGAGGGAATAGAGCTACTGGCCAAACAAACAAACGACCAATAAAAATAATGCACTGGAATGCTGAGGGTGTCAACAGTAAAAGAGATGGATACAGCAAAAAATTGAAACTTGAAAATGTCCTCAGTGAAGAACAGGTTAATATATGCTGTATCCAAGAAACACACCTCAGCAGCGACATAGCCTTCAAAATCAGAGGCTACCAGTGCTACCGATTTGACCGAAGGGACAGGCGAAGGGGTGGAATTCTGGCACTAGTTAAAAACAATATCAGCGCATGTCAGCTGGAAGTATATATGGAAGGGGCAGAATACCAGATGCTCCACCTAAAACGGACATAATTCCATCTCCTGAGCTGCTGCTGCTAAAATGATAAATCATTGGCACTAGACACAATTCCAGACAAAGAAAGGCTTATGGTGTGTGGTGACTTCAACAGCCACTCTCAGAGCTGGGGCTACGATCATATCGACAAGAGAGGTGAGGAACTTGAGAGCTGGCATGATGAAAATAATCTCATCATTATTAACCAGCCAGCAGACTCACCAACCTTCTACTCGAGAGCATGGCACACCACCTCTACACCAGACCTGGCATTCCACTCACCAGGCCTGGAATGGAACATCACACGTGTCGTTGGAAAGCAGCTTGGGGGTAGTGATCACAGACCAGTATTTCTGGAAATTCACAATGAATTTACCAAGGACAGCAGCACCCTCACTAGGTGGAACTATAAGGGGGCAGACTGAAAAATGTACCAGCATTTAACCAGTGTTCTAGCTAAGGACATGGGCTTGGACAAAGACATCAATAGAGCAGTGAGTGAATTTAATAGATGTATACTACATGCTGCTAGTAAAACCATACCCAGGGGGGGGGCACGCAAAGACTACAAACCCTACTGGAATGATGAACTCGAAAAGCTGCAAAATGAGATGGAGACATCTAGACAGCAGGCTGGGAGCAGACCTGGCCAAGAACATCACAACAGGTGTCAGCAAGCAAAGGCTAAATTTCAAGGAGCCGAGTTGCGGGCCAGACGGAGCAGCTGGAGTGAGAAAAATAGAGTCGCTGAACCTAGAAAGAGATACTAGGAAATTATGGAACCTTGTAAGGCAATTGAATGATGAGGGTGCAGGGAGGGATACCGGGATCACACTTTGTAAAGATAAAGACATTTTAACAGGTAAATATGCAGCTGATTACTTTGCAGATTCCTTTGCAGAAGACAGTGGCATCAGAGTCAGCCCAGACAGACAACGGGAGGTTCGAGCGGGCCAGCAGAGCATTGGACAGGGCGAGCCTATACCTGAGGTCATGGAGGCACCGGTCACAATGAGAGAACTGGAGCATGCAATATCCAAATTGAAAATGAAGAAGTCCCCTGGAGCTGATGGAGTGTCAAATGAAATGATTAGAAACCTGGGAATTGCAGCAAGAGCTGAGCTGCTGCAGATCTTTGGCATGGGCTGGTCCACGGGTGTTGTACCGCAGGCGTTGAGAGAGGCAATAATGATGCCTCTCCTGAAGCACGGTCTCGGACTGCAGGCCCATCGGCCTCACGGGCTGTCTATTCAAAACAATGGAACGCATTATCAATCTTAGGATACAGTGGTACCTTGAAAGTGAAAGCCTTCTGGTGTCACAGGTGGCGGGCTTCAGACAGTGCTACTCTACTGGGGATCAGGCAACCTACCTCTCTCAAGAGATTGAGGATGCCTTCCGGGATGAGAGACTGGTGCTGGCAGCATGGATAGACCTCATGAAAGCATTTGATAAGGTCTGGAAAGAGGGGCTCCTAAAGAACTTGCGAGGTTGCAGGGTTGGCTCGAGAGTGTACAAATGGGTAGAAGCGTGCCTGCATAGTGGAAGAGCCGGGGTGCAGTTGGATGGTCGCGGGAGCAGGAGGGTCCTACTGTTTCATGGAGTCCCCCGGGGAGGAGTCCTGTCACCCACACATTTCTTGGTTTTCTTCAATGAACTGCTGAACTGCCGCACGGGATCAGGGTGGCAATGTGTGCTCTCGACCTGGTGATCTGGTGCACGAAGGGGCATGCGACAGTTGCCACTAGAAGGGTACAGAGATCTATCGATGCCCTAACCTCGTGGGCAGATGGGTGGTGCGTCGGCATTGACGCAGATGAGTGCAGCGCTACACTCTTTGCCCTCTCACCAAAACAAAAAGCCGGTCATATCGGGGTAGATGGAGAACTCTTGAAGGAAGACAAACAGCCAACATACCTCGGAGTTACTTTTGATGATAAGCTGACATGGAAGCAGCACATAAACAGAGCAACAGCAAAAGCCAGGAGGAGGTTAGCTATCCTGAGAAAACTAAGTGGAACCACATGGGGAGCCAGTGGGAATGTACTCAGTAAAGTTTGCCAGCAAGGCATGAGACCACACCTGGAATATGGTTCAGCTGCGTAGTGTCCTACATGAAACGCCACATTGCGGGATCTGGATGGAGTGCAAGGCCAGGCACTTAGAATAATGTTGGGAGCGGTGAGGTCAACGTCCAAGGTGGAGATGCGAAAAATGGGAAGTTTGCAAACACTTGGCGAACGCAGAGACACAAAAGTACTGGTTCGGGCAGAGAAATTTCAATGCATGCCGGGTCATCCAGTGAGTGAAAGATTCCAAGACCTAGCAATGGGGCGACTGAGAGGAGGCAGCTTTATCCATCAAGCTAAACGACTTCGTAGGCAACTTACAGACCTACCTGGTCGACAGCCCCTTAAGGTCTGCACCGGAGCAAACCCCGTGCAGTGAAAGGCATGGAATGCCAATATACATTCAGACCCATAGAATTCTAAAAAGGAATACTAAGCGAGGACGAACTGAACAGTGTGCAGCGGAGGACAGTCACCCTCAGTTTCCTAGATGAGGAATATCCACAAGATATATGGGTCAGAGTATACACAGATGGGTCAGCACAGAATGCCGTGAGGAATGGAAGTGCAGGTGTATATATAGAATATCGACACAAGCCTGGAGATACAATCAGAACACCGACAGGAAAATTATGCAATAATTATGATGCAGAAATCCAGGCAATTAGTGTGGCAGCTAAAAAAACTGCTGAACTCCAACTCTGACCTGCAGCCTGTGGTGTTCCTGACAGATGCAAGGTCGGTGCTTCAAGCTCTCCAGTCTGGAAAACTGGCAGACTTGAAAAAACTACTTAGCGAATTGTCTTATCAGTATAGGGTAACCATGCAGTGGATACCCTCTCACTGTGGAATACCAGGAAATGAAAAGGCAGACCAACTGGCTAAGGAGGGTGCTGCCGAAGACCAACCAGATATACCAATCGCCTACCATCAGAAAAAAACAGATGATAAAGTCAATGAGAGGGCCACGGACGCCAACACAGGATGATTGTCACATTTTGAACAGATCATAACAAGTTATAATTCTACGTCTCAGAACAGGACACAACCGACTCCGCAGTCACATGTATACAAAGTTCAAGATTGGCAACACAGCCATGTGTGCATGTGGACAGGCAGCACAGAGTGCCAAACATATACTTCAAGAGTGTTCTGGGCATGAAACGCTGAGGCAGACATATTGGCCAGAGGAAACAACACTGGAATCAAAACTCTATGGGACACTGTATGAGCTACAAAAGACAGTGAGTTTTATTAAGGAGACAGAATTACAGATATAGACATGTTTCAAGTGAACGAAAGAAGAAGAAGAAGAAGCATTTTCTATTGTATGTACATTTTCGTTGTTCGGTTAATTTTTCTTGACAAAGGAACATTGCTCGCAACGTCGAAAACGAGTTTTTATATTTGTTTTATATTTAGTTATATTCATTATATTTACTACTATATGTTTTCGTGTGTTGCTTTTCATTAATAGTAACATTTAAAACTTATCCGTGTTGGTAGGATTTTCAAATATAAGATTTACTGTTTACAATCTACGGTAAAATCGTTGAATGATATTGAAGCACTAATTACGCTTATAGAAGTAACATATATGTGATTTTATAAAAGAATGTTAGGAAATACATGGACCGTTAAAAAGACTAAAATACGTAGATATCTTAAAAGCTGTCAATTTAGAGAACTGCTCGCCGACATCAGAAGGAGGAAGCCCACATTTTTTGGACACTTCGATAGAAGAGGAAATAGGGAACCCATCAATACAACAGGCAAGTTGAAGAGCAATACTGCTAGGGGAAGATCAAGAGAGAAGACTCTTGACAACCTAGCATTGTGGCATGTGTGAACACTGTTATCGGAAATTCTTGACAACACACGAAATAGAAGCATGTGTAAAGGCATGATAACCAACGCCACACGGTATGGACCATACGACGAGGAAGTAGATGGAAGGTTTAGTGTTTCCTATTACACTTTTTGAATCTAGAATCCTTAAATTACGTCAGCAATGTTTGTACATTTTGACCCCCTGCATTCATCCTGTCAATAACTGTCAAAAAATCACTGATTCCTTGCTTAACTATGTTTTAAAATACTACCCCCACCCCTAAGCAATTTTTATTTTTTAAAACTTACGAAGAAACTACATGAATGTTTGCAGACTTTTTGGAAAATTTTACAAATTCGAACAATCGAATTAGTGTATACAAATAGTATTGATGACGTTAACCTTTGTATACACCCCCAACCCTTTTATTTTTATGTTTTTTGCTTATTCCAAAAACTGTCAATTTTATTTAGACCCTCTCCCCAACCCCTATAGTGATATAATTTATGGGCAGCTTCTTATGAGCAGAAGATTTGAGAATATCACTGCATAATTGCTGGAGATCCAGGCAAATAAACAAAACAGATAAATGCACACAAAGTCTGTACTTGTCCATATGTATGCCCACATGCACAAGTATATTCTTACCGTGAGTGTCAAATCCGTTAATATAATCAGGACATTTTTGTTGTTGCAGTGTCCCAGGTGGGGCTTGGTCCCAACAGAGGATGTTGTCCCATACCATCTCACAGTCTCTCAAATGAGTGTTACCTGTAGAATAATTAACATCTACTGTAGTAATGACTAATTCTTGATTACCTTCAAAGTATGCATCAACCTCTATATATGATTCGTGTGTCTACAAATGTCTCGCTAGTATATGTATCCGTTGTCTCGATATGTGTCTGAGTAATACATGTATCCGTTGTCTCGATATGTGTCTGAGTAATACATGTGTCCGTTGTCTCGATATGTGTCTGAGTAATACATGTATCCATTGTCTCGATATGTGTCTGAGTAATACATGTATCCGTTGTCTCGATATGTGTCTGAGTAATACATGTATCCGTTGTCTCGATATTTGTCTGAGTAATACATGTATCCGTTGTCTCGATATTTGTCTGAGTAATACATGTATCCGTTGTCTCGATATGTGTCCGAGTAATACATGTGTCCGTTGTCTCGATACGTGTATGGCTAACATGTATCCGTGATCTCGATATGTAACTGGGTAACACATGAATCCGTGGTATCGCTATGTGTCTTATTAACATCTGCATCCATGGCAACGATATGTATCTCATTTATATGACTCCCTATTGCATATATATATGAGTTTATATATATATATATACACTCACACACTCAATATATATATATACGCACACACGTGGCGTCGTTACAGAAAGTAATGCATTATTTCCCATGGAAGCTGAAAATTATCATGCGTTTTTACTATTACAGGTAGTGACATATCTGTATCATGTTACATTTAGCCCATATTTTTATTTGGGTTGGAACTTTCTAGAAACATTTTATGGTAGGACATAACCTACTTAAATCCGTCAGAAAATGGAAAAGTGTATTTATAATTTAGTATTTACGTTCTGTATCTATTGATATCTAAGTATTGACACAGTTGCCACCTATCATACTGTCTATTTATTAAACCGAAAGAAAGGAAAACAAACAGAGAGGTACAGAGAACAATATGCATGAAATAAGTGACAGTCTATTTATCTTTACAAAATGTTAATGTAATAATAATGGGTGATCGTAATTCCAAATCTCCATTGATAAATTTTGAGTTCAACAAAAAGTGTATACACGAAAGGAATTATGCCACCCAAAGAACCTGCCTCTTCTAACATGTTATGTGCCTTTAAAAAAAGGCTAAATCACCAGGGGCAGATGAAACATAACACAAATGCAATCTAAAGCTTCTATAAGATGGTGAAAATGTTGATGCTAAAAAAACAAGTAATTGGTGAACAAGGTTAAACCAGTCTTCATGTACATGGTAGCAGGAATGCTGTTCAAATGCAATAATAATATGGTGAAAAAAAAATCTCAAAGCGATACTTCAGGCATGTGATGGAAAGCATATTACTCAAATACAAATTAAAAAAGACACTGTTGAACAACACAATGCATTACTTGAGGATGCAATAAACAAATGCTACTAAAATGCAACAAGAAACTAGAGAACAACTTCAAGCTACATTTCAAGTCCATGAGAAAATGTATGCTTCTGAATGACAGCAAGAAACCAGTGATTATTCTCTTTCTTTTGAGTGTCACTATGCAGCATTTTACTTCCCTAACTGTTACACCTGATGTAGCTATCCATCATAAACTGATGTACGTTTTCTCACCTTTTACTTTTTTTCCAAAAAAAATGTATGCATGTTAAAAGTCAAATATTTATAACTCCTCCAAGGCAACTCTGGGTACGCAGTTATATTTATCACATTTATCATATTTAAAGTGTGTTTGCGGCGAAAAATAAGCATCCACACAATACTTATGAAGGCGCAGGCACGCTGGGCAGGCAATCTTGTGCGTATGGAGAACTCGCGTTTGCCAAAACAAATATATTATGGAGAACTCAAGGCAGGATTTCGAAAAGTGGACAGAAAAAGCGTTTCAAAGACACTCTCAAGTCATCCTTGAAACATCTTAACATTGACGTAGGCGCTTGGGAGAGCCTCGCTCAGGATAGAACAGCATGGCGTTACAGCATTAGAACGGGAGCACTAGCGGCGGAAGAATTCAGACAAGAAACTGCAAGACAGAAGCGGACACGTAGAAAAGAAAAAACATCTCAACCTCACACAGATACCTTCTATTGTTGTCAATTCTGTAAAAGAACATTTTGTGCGCGCATTGGATTTGTTAGTCATTTAAAAACGCACTATTAACTTTATTATTTTATTATTTATTGTTATTATTATTATGGTTGAGTTTTTGGTCATCGTCGATCACGACGGATTATTTATATCATATTTATCACAAACTACATTTTGGTATTCACTCACTCACTATTTGATTGGTTTCAAACCACCAAACTCTATTATTATAATTTCCGTGTTGAAGTTGCTAAAAAATACTTCTCTACATCCTCTAAACAGCAAAAAATTAAAACATTTACAGTGGATACTCATTTGTAAAATTATTTAAAATAGCAAGACGTTGCTCTCCTATTAACATACTGACCAGCTGAATGCCCTATTGTCGGAAAAAAAATAACATTTGGGATAAATTTACAATGTGCTCAAATTAATATCAGGAAATTCCGATATAAATCACCCAACACTATCGCAATATAAAACTCGGGATATTTTTTTATGTCTACAATTATAAGGGATGCATACAATTTGCACGTACACAGAATTGTAATAAGGTCGTACAGTAAGATGCTATATATTTCCACATACTTTATGATCATATGTTAAAAAAATCGAGTAATTTCAGGATTCTGTGAATAACTTTCACAGGAACATTTTTATACAACACAGACACAAGAAGTTATCAGTTTGACAACAGACATTTGTCGTGACGTAAATTGTTATCGAAAATAAGTCGCACTAATCATCAATTTACTTTTCAATTTTGTGTGCGTGAGAACATGATATACGAAACAACATAATGTTAGAAACGAACCTAGATAAGTTAATCTATAGGATAATTTAGCTTGTGATTCACAGATTTGTGATAGAAGATGGTGATTGGTCATCAACGCAAGCCATCCTTGTTTAAATTATCCTCTTGATCTTACAAACTTCGCTAGATATGTTGATAGTTCTCAAACTTCTATTTGAAGAGAGTAGGAATTATATGTCTTATTTCAGCCGTCATCTCCTTCTGGATCATATGTCTTCAACGAATCTCTTCAGTCTGTCAGTACTTACTTCTTCAAGTTTTCTTTACATCTTCGGAGCAGATCATATGTCTTCAACGAATCTCTTCAGTCTGTCAGTACTTACTTCTTCACGATTTTTTTCAAATCTTCGGGGCAGGATCATACGACGTCACGGTAATTAAGATTACTTTAGAGAGATCTTAACACTTTCTCCTATCCTTTCGGAGCACTGTTACAAGTTGCAGTGTGTTCAGCTCTAAATGTTCCTCTCCAACTTTTATTTTTGTCTCTTACTCGACTTTCTTCAATTTGCCCTTCTCGTAAGGTCTCTAACAAGATCTTTTTATGTTCGCATATTATTTTATACTAAATTCGTTCGGATCCCGTCGGGACGAAAGTAATTGGGTTGCTAATCCTCACATTGGCAATGTGCTTGCCAACCCGCCTCACCGTATGAGAACAAAAGCGAGTATGACATTGTATCCATATTCCAGCTAAGTATATTGATATTCATTAACTGCTTTGTTGGATTCTCTAGATTCAATGGGTAAATGTGAATATCGCGGTTAAAAGGTGATTCTTCATCGTTGTTGACGAAAACCATTGCAGCCTCGTTAGATGTTGGTTAATTATGACAACGTTGATAATTTTGACGTTCGCGCTTGAGGACCATGCATATTCTTTGGATTTCTCTTCCAGTTTGACCAGCATTATGAATCTCTCTTGTTTCGACATCATTAACTAATACGACTGTGCTAGTCTATTGTGTTGACGAAAAAATCGATCGTTTTGATCAAGAATTTCCTTTCGCATGTAGCATTTGCTGTGTCTGCTTGTCGAACGTCTGCTGCTTGAGTACTGTCCAAAACATACAACTGAGCGAACTGTGGAACTTTTGTTGTATGGCGGTTGTAAATTAGAAGTCCGATGATGAATTTATCCATGATCTTTTAAAACATATGGACCTTGACAATCTGTAATTTTTCATCACATTGACAGGAAGAATCAAGAGCGTTATTATAAGAGCGAACATTCTCGCGAAAATGTATGTATTTATGGCATGCATTATCAGAGAACATAGAGCGCAAGAACGCGGGATACTCCAGCGTATTACCATGGATGTCTTGTGGCTTTGGGAGCATGACCTTTCCCTTCGGCAGCAACTTGTAAACTTGGTTCGTCTAAAAATATTTTCGCACCACAAAAGTGACATATAATATCGACAGTTCCCCAATTATGTTCAGCAACATGATCCTCAACAGATATTGCTACTTCATTTACAATTGCTTGACGTCGTCACATTTGTGACAATAAGTAAGTCTCGGCATCTGCAGCTCCAATTCTTTGCGTTTGCTCAATAGGCTATGGCGATGTTAGTATTATCTATTCATAGCTCGTCAATTTTCTGTTTACGTTGGTGATTCTGGTTTAGCTCGAAGCCGATCCAAATAAGCATACTTAGAAAGTTGTGTGTGTCTTTGTTGAAGGGTTTCAATTCTTTGCATCTATCTTTCAATTCAATGTAAATGCTCTGCAGCATTTGAGGAACGAATTCGATCGAGTGACTCTTGACTTTGACGACTCAACTATCTAGCTTTTCGCTCTTTTGTTTTTTTACGCTTTCTTGCGATTTAAAGCAAATCCATCATTTAAAGCAAATATGTATATTTTAAATATAATGTATGTTAGATTACTTTAACCACAATTGAATAGAGAAGTTTACCTGTTAACGCAACAATACTATTTGTATACAAAAATGTCGTCTGCTTTGAATAACGTCACGAAACCAACCGTTTTGATTGGATGTCGCACGCACTTCTTTGACGTATACGCGTTATTTATAAAGCGTTCCGGAGAATCTGACCGAACACGGCTATTATATCGGTTGGTTGGTTGCTGATTCAGTGGTCCATGGACTCATGCCCTTTGACCCAATGTCATTGTGTGATTTATGCATGTATTTGTGAGCTGTTGTTTTGTTCCATATAATGTGTTCCATTTATCTGGCCCTGGAGGGAGAAACATTTTCCTGACATCATCCAGCGCTGGGCATTCAAAAAGGTGGTAGTCAACAGCTTCATAGGGATGAGTGCACAGCCGGCAACCTCGAGTGGCTATTATATCATAGATGTTATGTTTTTATTTCCATTATAACAACAGGAATGTATCATTTTTCTTGCGCAGCCTTTAATTTATTTTATCTCTCTACAAGATAGTCAAACTCACTCCATCCCAGCTCAATCGCTTCTAGAGATACACCTATCTCTGCTATGAGATTTCTGTTTAATCTACCAAGCATTAGAGTGCGACATCAGGTAGCACAAGTTAGGTCGTACCTCAAAGTGACAAAATACAAACACCACCCTTTACAACATCATCTAGATGAGTCAAAGGGAAAACGAATCAGGGAAAGCGTGGCAGATCATGGATGGCAGAGGCTGAAGACACACTGCGAAGAGTATGTGAATTGGAAGAAATAGGAAAGGGCAGTGAATGGGTGGAGGTAGACACTGAGAAGTAATCACTGACTAAAGTAATAATACAACTAGATAAAGCGTGTTGAAAATGGACGGAAGTCAGGGCTCAGGATACAGTGCACGAACTTGCCCAACTACACTCGTAACCACAAGGCATAATTATATACACAGATGGCTCCATTAATAGACACACAAATAAAAGCGCTTGGGGTTTTGTTGACTACAGAAACGGCGTGAAGTTGGTTGAGAAATCTTCAGCATATTCTACTGTCACATCGAGCATGAGGATGGAGATAGAGGGAGCTACAGCAGTTCTTAGTTGGTTGATAACTGATACATCAACACACTCGGTAATACTCACAGACTCTCAAAGTATGTTGCGCAAGATAGAAAATTTCATGCTAAGAAAAGAATGGTGGGACTTATTGAACAACTAAGTTGTCCAGAGCATTACATGGATATTCTGCCCTGGTCATGCTGGGGTCAGAGGAAACGAGAGAGCCGACTTATTGGCAGGCAATGCGGCGATAGACGGCACATTGCTGAGAAGAGATAAAGCAGACTTAATGAAAGCAGTAATAAATTCATTTCAAGATGCAGATGATGTCAATGAGGTTGAGAATGTACACATACATATAATGTTAGAAATGGCAGTATCTAGAGGTGAGGGGAGGAAAAGTAAATTTTTGGAAAGTCCCGAAGTTCACACAAGCAACACCTGACCGGAACTCTGAGACTACATACACTGGGATGGCTGCTGGAGTGGAGGGCGGATCACTTATGACAATGTCCCGCGAGCTGTGAAGCCAGTTCCTAATCACGAATCAAGAATCAATCGCTTCTAATGATATGTCAGCATGCGACATTATTACTAATCTTGGTTCATATAATAGTGTTACTATTCTTGATTCATGTGAGGTGGAAAAGGCAATAACGTGGCAATAAAATTAGGCCTTATATTTTATCATTGCATGGCATTAATTGCCTTCAGAAGGACATACAAGGGTTTACAGACACATATTCTTGTGGCACTTATATTATGGTAGATGCATTTGTAGCCGTTAAAATATGTTTACAGCATGGATCACAGTTCTGTGTCTAACCCACCTTGTTCATCGTTTATGACATTACTCGCAGAATATAGAGTATCTTGTTTTACGAGAGTACCCTAAAAGAGTTTCACAATCACGCAATATTCTTCTTCTTCAGTCTTAATTCTCAAACTCCCACTGGGTCTCTCTTGTAGCAGGACAATGGTCCTACTAGATTTCCAGTAGGATGAAGACCGGAGAAATGAAATACGTTGTGTCACTGTCTTCTATGTGCTAATGTCTTGACACATTCGTCTTCGGCGGTAATCAAGCAAATAAGTACATACATTTTAAAAAATGTACAAGGAGGAAAGAGTTCTATGATGACCCTCGTATGAAATTGGTATGTCTTTAAAATCCAAGTTAATATATTTAACCTACAGTCATAACACAACTAGTACCGACAAAGCTTACACGGTTAGTTACGCCTTGTGTGAATTGCACTCACATATTTGAAAAATAGAATGCAATAAGTGCGACCTGTCGGCAAGAGACCTGGTGAATAAGGCCACATAAAATATAAAATTTCCGTATAAATAGTTCTAATGAAATTACACTCGTAAACTGTATACAATGCAACCAAAGAGAATGCAACACATATAAACTGTCTGCAGAGAAGTAAATAAAGAAACTACAACACACGTAAACTTTTGGCAGAGATAAACCAAAGAGTATTATATTATACATGTCAAATGTCGGCATATATGTAACCAAAGCGATTAATACACATAAAACTGTCGAAAGAAATGTAACAAAAGAGATTAATATTCATGTAAACTGTCGAAAGAGCTGTAACAAAATATATTAATATATGTGTATATTGTCGAAAGAGATGTAAGAAAAGAGATTAATATCCATGTAAACTGTCGAAATATATGTAACAAAAGAGAGTAATATGCATGTAAACTGTCGGAAAGATGTAACAAAAGAGAATAATATCTATATAAATTATTGAAAAAGATGTAACCAAAGAAATAAACACACATACGATTCTGTCGAAAGGGATTAAGAAAAAGACTACAGACTATATAAACTGTTGGCAGAGATGTAACCAAAGGGATTGAAAGTGATGTAAGCTGTCTACAGAGTTCACATTGCATAGTATGACATCATATGGAGTGATTCTGCATTCATATATATCATTATTTTTTTCCTAAATAATATCTCCGATACTGGTTGTCGTGGAAATCCCAGTTTAAATCAGATGTTTCCGACATCTGCGTAGGAAGGAAGAGATCCGTTTCCTGTAGTCAGTTATTTACGTCTATCATTGTACTGCTCACAATTTTAATCCTGTACACAAAATAATTCAGTTAAGAAGACGTTGCGACAGATTGTCCTCGTTGATAACCATATCATGCATCATTAACCTGTTTTTCACCTGTATTCTTAGCTGTGAGACCTACGTAAAAAGTAATTTGTTCAGTTCGTTTATTCACAATAAAATTCGTATTTTTTCCACGTTCGCTATTTTCACCTTTTTTTTCGTTTTAGATATATTTAACTAGCCCACTCCCTTCCAGCTATTATTCATGTCTTATCTATCTCTGCATTACCACTAACTTGAATTGAATGGTACACTTAATTATTTCGTTCAGCGTGTGGATGTCGTTTCTTGCTGATGCTTGGTGATGTTGCGTTATCGTAGGTGAAAAGATTTTACGATTCAATGATGCGTCATAAAGCGCTCTTCTCCATTAAATTTAGATTCTTGATTCAATCAATATTTTTCCTAATCAATAAATCTTCTCAAATCAATATTCTCCAATCAATCATTGTTCTCAAAATAACTAATCTCCAATCAACCAGACTTTTCAATCAAATACTATCTCGACTAAGTCATCTGAAAGTCCTATTATATATCATTATCTCATATTTTTCATGGAAAAATCGTTATTGTCTCGTCATTACCTCGTCCATCTCACGCCAACTACGAATAGTAACAATATCACGTGCACACATACCATTAGAAGCGACTAAGCTGGGAAGGAGTGATGATAGATATCAAGAGGTAAAATAAATAAAAGGCTGCACAAGAAAACTGATTAAAAAGTAGTTATAATGGAAATAAAAACAGAACATATAAATTAATATGAATGTTAAAAAAAACATGGCATGTTGCTGGAGAACTTATGTTTATTATTGATTGAGTGATATTTCTTTCTTTCTTTGCAATTTCCATTATTTCGGTCTTTTCATATCTTAAACTTTGTTCTTTAATCCGCAGATATTAATGGATCCAAATTTGTTCGTTTTTCGTTTGGCCGTCTCCAGAGCAATCTTCATTTTTTTATGAGCAGTGTGTTTCGTCAATGTCGATTTTCTGTCTGTCACGGCGTTGTTCCAGAGTTTCTGAATGGTTACACTGTATTTGCTGTATGACCGAAACGAACTTTTCACAGAGATTGAGTGATTGATTGATTGATTGATTAGTTGATAACCCCCTGAAATTTCGAGTGATTACCTCTTACTTCATATGTGCAGTAGGGTGGTTTTTCTTAGCTTTCTTTCATACCCATGAGACTTCAGCTTTCCGCTTAGTGCAATGTCTATTGAAGGAGCCTTCTACTCAGAGGGGTCTATAATTGTATAGATGAAATGCTACAAATTTTCCATAACATAGCCTCAATATAACAGCATGTCATCTACTAAGGTTTTCTGTTGCCTTGTTGGTTTGCCTAATGTGCAACTGGTGAGATCCAAAAACCCAATCGCATCAGAGAAGGCGAAATTACCTTTTCTTTATACTGGCACTATACAAGAATGCAAATGGTAAACTGGAAGGAAAACATGTCAAGTTTAAATTGACACAATCATATATTGATTCATTTATTACTAAGAGAACGTATATAAAATGCAGAATGTTATTTCTACATGATGGGATATTTTCATTAAAAGTACAGAAAACATAGTTTATGGGGGGGGTGGAAGAAAATGACGGCAATGAAACAACAACACCAATAAGATGTACGCTTATATTAGAGTAATTGCGTAAGATAAATTGAAATAACATGAAACATAAGGGACGAAAAAGAAGATGGGGGGGGGGGGTTGGTGCTGCCTTCACTTTCAATCTAAGAAGTAAAGATGGACGCATAGTTAGTTGATAGTGAGCTTGCTTACTACCACTGAATTACAGCGTATTAGATTCAAAACCACGCCCGGACCAAACATATTAGGGCAGTGATTTCTCACCTAACACGACCTCCTCTCCAGTCGACCCGGCTGTAAATATGTATTAGTTAAGGGAGGTAAAGAGGATGGAATGGAACTGACCACCCTACTTAATAGTTGCTACGGTTTAATACAGGAAACATTATCTTCATCCCCGATGTAGGTTGATGCCATGGGACCTAACTTTACCTTTACATGAATAATCCAGTATAGAAGCATTGAAGATTTGTTAATAAAGAAACATCATTCAGCAAATGGGATTTGAATTCGGTACGCTGAAATGGCACTAACTCGCCTCGCAACTTCCTTTAATACATCTTTCGTCTTCAAGCAATTCGCATCCCTTAGGTTGCGAGGCGATTTGGTGTCATATGATCGGACCTGTTCACATTTCGTTTGCTGTATGTGTTTTTTGTTCCTTTACCATTAAATATGGAAACAAGACCTGGTGGAGTAACAAAATTAACGGCAGTCTTTGGAGTCACATGATGCAAACACGGTCCGGTGAAGTAACAAATTTAACACTAGTCCCGAAAGTCACATGATGGAAACAAGGCCCCGTGGAGTAAGAAAATTAACACTAGTCCCGAAAGTCACATGATGGAAACAAGGCCCCGTTGTGTAACAAGGTTAAAACTAGTCTAGTGTCACATGATGGAAACAAGGGACGATAGAGTGGCAAGGTAAATACCAGTCTTCTTCTCGTTCACAATTTGACGTGTACACACAGCAAGTCCGGTTTTCTAGATAACTGTAGTTTGAAGGCTCTCGTAAAGCTTTCTGTGTATGTTTGTCTCTGTGGACCAGTACTACCTTTCAACTGGTTTAGTATATTGCAGTCTTGCAGGATATCTTCCTCAATTTATACTATCTACCTCCATGGAACCCGTCTTAGTCTACTTAAGTAGCTGTTTAATCTGTTGTGTCCTGTCCTGATGCGGAAGATGATAACTTGTTCAGCTTTGTCAAGATAGTGAGAGTATCATTTTTGGGTTTCAACTATAGATTTGATGATGGTCCTCTTTTCCTAATAGGAGATATCTTTGTGTTCTTGTTCTTGTGTTGCTCCATCTTTTACTAGTCGATAATACATGAGAATGCTGTAAAACTGTATAACGATAGTACTACGAGAAAAGCGAGGTCGATCACATTTCCAATGAACTCTATATTGGGGCCTACCCATACCCAATAGTCTGACAGTCTGTGCGTTCTTTCTAAAACTGCTCGACATTGTGTTTTAAGTAAGTATATCTTTAGTTAGCATTTCTGCCTTTCAATCTCATGGTATGCTACAGGGACTGAGGAGTAACAAGTTGAATACCAGTCTGGGGAGCAACAGTGGAAATAAGTAGCTGTGAAGTGACACGATGAATATCAGTCTGAGGAATAACATTATGAAAACAAGGTACCGTGGAATAACAAGATCAATACCAGTTTGAGAATTAATATGATGGAAACAAGAAACTGTAAAGTAACAAGATTAATACCAGTCTGAGGAATAACATGAAAGAAGGAAGAGATTGTGAAGCAATAAGATGAATACCAGTCTGAAGAATAACATTATGGAACAAGGTACTATGAAAAGCTTCAACGACAGTTTAAGGTGATTGAAATGATCAGAATAGTTTGAAGATGAGTGATATAAAATGATTATATGAACATAAATCTAAGGACTGACTAATACTACTTTCATCAGAAAATGTAACAGGAGTCACAGGATTCAATACAAACCAACGAAATATCGTTCGCCGAAACACAAACTTTACCATCTGTATAGTTATAAACTTTGATATAATCAAATTGAACTTATGTCGCGGTTGAAATAAGCGTACATCGCTACAAGGGGTACGAAATAAATTACCAATAGCGTAATACAAACAAGTAACGGTGTAGAGACAAGATCAGAAAACGGCAAGTGCATTCTCCGGTCTGACAAATCTGTGGATAGTTTTTATCGTATCATATAAATGAGACAACAGAGAACGAAACTGTTATAAAATGCCTCTTTGCACTCATATAATATAATTCCTTCTTGTGGTTATTTGTTGTGGACCGACACATGCACTCCTGGAAAACCTATAGATTTTTAAGACTCCTCCAGCAAATGTCGACGGGTATGCATGTTGGATCATGTAGTTCTCTTATTTAACACGTTCCTCACTCTACCCTGATGGCTATAAGTATTACTAGTGTTACACTCAATAATCCCCCCAATCGCAATCTAGTTGTATAATCAATTTCAGTGTTTATATCTAGCTTGTTAAACTTCAACGCCTCTACGTTAACCATCTTAATTTCAAAAGTTGTAGATCCACCGGATGCAACTATGCTCTAAGTCGATTACCTCGAGCACCATTATGCTCTCTTTCCGGAAGATGTTCTCATTTATTCTATAATGTTTTCAATTATTTCAATTACTTCCAGTTGCTATAAACGCCAAACATGAATTCCTACATGTGCATGTTTATTTGAGTTTTTGTGTTATCCAATGAATTTACATAACTTTTAAATTTGTGTGTTGTTATCTCTATCTCGATGTACCGAAATTAATAGTGACTAGAGAATGCACAACGTTTAAGCAATATCTAAAATCACATCCTTTTATAGATGCGATTTGAGGAATTGAACACACGCAAAAAAAACACATTATAAGTCTCATTGCAAGATGAATTTACGCTTGTTGAATGGACAAAGTTCACATCTCGTATCTGGACATATCGACAATCAATTTATTAATTTCAAGATACACGTTTCATTGATTGAATTGTTTACATGATTTGTCAATAATAATTACAACGTGGCTGAAGTTCATCAGCGTTTTATCAAACACGATTCCATATTTCACCTTTGATATGATCATGATTGTTTTGACCTTATAAACTTTCTTTTGAACCCGTGTCATCAGCGACATGCCACGTGTGATTATCATGTTCACATATATAATTATCGAAGGTATTTATTATCACTTAAAATAGATGAAATGAAGTTAAGAGTCATCGAATATAGATAAAAGTGTATATATTCGAATGGCTCATTATTATTACAGACTAAGTATACTTCACAATAGTTTCTGCATTGGCCTGCGCAACATTATCGAAGTTTGATGCAACCGCCCCCCCCCCCCAATTATTGTAGCATGTGCAAGATCTGGAGATCTCACTCTAGGTATATCAACCGATTAATATGTAATAGTAAACTTTCAATAGATGACATGAAATGTAAATATAGGGAAACGTCTTTTGGGGAAAGATCCTTATACATTCGTATGTATAAGTATGTTTTCTAATGTAGTACAACTGTGGTCCTGATGATACTTCAATATCTATACGGGATGTTCCTTGTTTTTTGTAATATTTCTTGTCTCAATCTGTCAGTTCTCAGCGACTTGAGTACACAGGCTGAATTTCTTGACAACATCACGAATTTTTAAAGGGATGTGGTTTATCAAGTACGGAAAACATTTTTCTTTGAGTTGCAAAGCGATTCGATGCCGCTAAAACGGACCCGGTTCAATTCCCGTCAGCCTTAAAAAATTGTTCATTTTCCCTCATGCTTCCCACTTGAATTTACTTGTACAACTTTCAGAGAACCCATGAGTACACATCGTACTGGGCAAATCAGATGAGCTTCAGTCCTGGCTATAGTCCTGCTTAACAACGTGTGCGTGCTGATCCGTCTATAAACAGACGGTACATGGTGTGGTGTAAAGAAATTATGTGCAGGGCGTGATAATTTCCTGGGATAGCCAGAAATCTGGCAAAAATTTTAGTTGTGCTTAATAAGTACTATATAATCGATTTTCTTGAATGGCGGATAATGCACAACTAGCTGTCCCACAGATCTCATGAGTCATGGCAAAGAGCTAGTTTGCTAAGGACAGATCTGACACACTATTTTGGAAGGGTAGCTGAAGAGAAATATTCCCACGCTACATGTTGCGAAAAGGAAAAGAAGCCACAAAAGCAATAGAATGTACCCCCTCTTAGTAGTAGACTTCTCAGAATATTGCACGCTGTTCAGAGTTGGAGTCTTGTGTGCAAGAAAAAATCTGTGAGTGAACGTCCTCAGTACACATATGATGTAAGACCTAATCGCTCGTAATTTATCGTGATTGAAACAACAACCTAATATATCTTAACAGACATGACTTCTAAGTCAATTTAAAAATCATCCTGGGTTCATTTTAGCAAAAATAAAATTGCTTAAAATTTAACTTAAGTGATACAGTAATGTATCATACATCTTCATGTTCAGAGTACAGTCATTTATGTATCCTTATCACAAATGTGATCTTTCAACAAGTGTTATTCCATAGTTTTAAATTAAATTTGTAATTATTCTTAATATAAAATGTTGCTGAAAATATATAAATGTCCCAATGAAAAGAATAAAAATAATTCGTATGAAACGTAAATCATGTAGAATTTTGATTTATTTCACTTAGCATTTTTATGAAAAGCCTAGAAAGAAATTACACCAATAGAGCAAGAAATGTAAGTACAGCACACACATAAAGAATTGTGTGCGCCATGAGATATTTTTACAAATTACCAAATAAAATATAAATGCTTAATAAAGGTTCAAATAAAATACTGTTGAGTATACTCTTATCATTTCTACAGCTACGTTATTATTTTCTGATTTTATTTCAACTCTGATGAATGAAAAAATATTTGTTCAGTATGCATAATGCTAATCAATTTTTTACGCTCTGTGATAGGCAGTTTCTCTTATTGTTTAAACATAGTTATGGATTCCAGACATTTCATTTAACTTTACTCTTTCTTCCTATTTTTTATTATTTTATAGCAAAGTTTTCAATTTCTCTGTTTGTAAATTCCAGGGCCATTACATGGCACGAGAAAGGGACCGACATTCCTGCAACTGGAACATCATCGTATATTCCTATATTGACTAATTTCCTAATTAATTCTTCCGTCAAGTTTAGCTCATTATATTTATTTGGTCTTTTTAAAGCATCTACCTATGGATTCTTTCTTCGACAATCTCGCAACAATATGTATTGGGTTACCATGCATCGGGTTTCCCCTGGACACGTCCTCTTTTTATGCCCCTGTCCGGGCGTCCGGACAGTTTTCCATAAATATGGCTTTTGTCCGGGTTTTTCTCCGTCCCGGACCCGCCCGTCCCCGATAGATCGATACTTTCTTACTTACTTGTCTGTGCTATTTACTTTAATCTATTATGTTTCGTGAAATAAACACCCGCATCACCTATATTTAGCTCAATGTTAACATTGGCCATCAGAACTTCCGGTTCCGTTAGCCATTTTCAATTTTTCGTAAACATAACGCATTTCGCATAGTAGACGGTAACGTGAGTTCGTTAGTGATAATTATTAGTTTATAATTAAATAAGAACAATATTTTATGTAGTTTAACTTTAATTTTATTTGTACAACACTTAATATTGGCCATATTTGATGAAAATATTACGTCTCCTCCTTTTTCATATGACAACTATGGTAACCCTAAATATGTAGGCATTTACCCTTGCATCCCCCACCCCCAAAAAAAAACCCACTGTACATAGGAAGTAAGAGCTAATCGCTCGAAATTTCACGGGTTCTCAAACAAACAGATAAACAATTTCCTAAGTATGTTAATAATATGACAAAAATTGTTGTCAAATATTTATTAGTTTTCCTAAAACAGTTGTATTTACCTATCAGCTGAATGTCCAGCGGTGGATGACATCAGGAAAATGATTATCCCTCCAGGGCCAGATAAATGGAACACATTATATGGAACAAAAAAAAGCTCACAAACACATGCATATATCACACAATGGCATTGGGTCAAAGGGCATGAGCCCCATGGACTTCTGGATCAGCAACCAAGCAACCAACCTATCAGCTGAAAAGGTGTATATACCTCTTTCATATACCTATTTTAATCCTTAACAACATTAGGCTGTTTGACTGGAATCTCCTTAAAAACCCCATTTACTTGTATTCTCCTTTTTATATATGTAAATTTATTTGCTTTATGGATTATAGAAATTAATGAAATGGTTTAATTATCAATGTAGTGCATTATTAATTGATCCCCATTCCTCATTCACCGCAAATTCACATGAATAATTATTTCCGTTTCCTTCTTTTATAACTTAACAGCATCTTCGTAGTGCAGGTACATCATCGAATACGCTGTGCCCATCCAAATTGCATTTATTAAACTTGAGTTACGTGTTCAGGTTACCACACCCATGCACCAGACAAGTACACCAGACATATGTTCCGATTTCCGTCTTAGTAAAGTCATCAGATTGTAGCGGCTGAGAGTTCCAGGTGCTAAACGTATCTTCTGTAACACCTGACACACTGAAAATGTTGGCACACACCTACATGCAAATTCAATCAATTTACTCACAAAGAATAGTTTGACAAATAATTTATTTCAAACGAGTCTTCCGCTCAGGATCATTTTACGGATATTTTCCAGACCCATAATTAATCACGAATTCATTTCACCAGCGTTATTGTCCTGAAAAAATTTCTATCAATACCCATTTATCCTGAATCCTTGAAAAATTGTAGAACTTGTTATATGTTTATTCGTGTCTCCTACCAATATTATTTGTTTTTAAGATTGCCACTTGTTGTCTCATTTTAACGTAACAAATGAGTTTTCTCTCTTAATTTCAAGAAGATGTATTATCTTATATTTCGTATCACGTAATAATAAATCAAATACACACGTTTCAGCATCGTACCTTGGGCCCTGCATTGTTTAATCTCGCATATCCAGCTATGTTATATCACTTTATTGTGAAGCAATATATTATTATGTTAGTAATAATGAATATGTGTGTTCCTAAACGGGTTGTCCATAAATTCCATGTTTTTGTCAGTATACCTTCGCTAATAATTATAAGACCCCTGCTTGTGATGAATAGAAACTATATTTAACATTAGTGAGAACACTCAAAGAATACTGAGAGCACTCAAACATTAGTGAGAACACTCAAATATTAGTGAGAGCATTCAAACATTAGTGACAACACTCACATATTAGTGAGAGCATTCAAACATTAGTGAGAGCATTCAAACATTAGTGAGAACATTCAAACATTAGTAAGAACATTCAAACATTAGTAAGAACACTCAAACAATAATGAGAGCATTCAAACATTAGTGAGAACATTCAAACATTTGTAAGAACATTCAAACATTAGTAAGAACACTCAAACAATAATGAGAGCATTCAAACATTAGTGAGAACATTCAAACATTAGTAAGAACATTCAAACATTAGTAAGAACACTCAAACAATAATGAGAGCATTCAAACATTAGTGAGAGCATTCAAACATTAGTGAGAACACTCAAACATTAGTGAGAACATTCAAACATGGAAATAATAGCGTCTACCTCGAGCACCACAATCCCCCTAGGTAGTTAACTAACAATTGTTGATTTTTGAAAACACTGTTCCAAAAGGAAATGAAATTTATTGGGATTGCTCTTATCAAATCGCATCTACAAACCTGCGTAGAGTTATCTCATCAGCTGAATGAAATATATATGCTAATTTTTTCGGAACCCAATAATCGATCGTTCCACAAGAGACAATTAATATTGCCCGATACAAGCAATAAAAATGCAAATTTGATAAATGTCAAGAACTCTTGTCGTAGGTAAGAAATTATATGCAATCAGGAGGCAGAAGCCAGCCACATACTTGTTTCAACATCAGAAACAATTCATGTGTGGTCGGATGGAGCTAAACGAATCATCGACAACATATTTTTTCATCTAAACGCCACTTATATCCATTTTTTCATACTTCTGTACAATATTATTGTGTGAGATCGTGAAAATATGAAAATAATATAATTCACATAGGCAAGTATTTGTCTTTAAAAATTGCAACCAGTCAGAAATATACATTGAAGACCGTTTTTCTAACTTAAATACATGCTAAATACTGAGGAGGATCGGCATTTCTACACAGAATGGCACCATTAGGAATGTAGGTATGATAAGATGGTAGTTATGATAAGATGGTAGGTATGATAAGATTGTAGGTATGATAAGATGGTAGGTATTATAAGATGGGAGGTATGATAAGATGGTAGATATAATAAGAAAATAGGTATTTTACGAGTATAGGTGTGATAAGAGCTTAGAACGTAGGTGTGATAAGGATGCAGGTATGATAAGAACGTAGGTATGATAAGGATGCATGTATTATAAAAACGTAGGTATGATAAGAACGTAGGTATGATAAGAACGTAGGTATGATAAGAACGCAGGTATGATAAGAACGCAGGTATGATAAGAACGCAGGTATGATAAGAACGTAGTTATGATAAGAACGTAGGTATGATAAGAACGTAGGTATGATAAGAACGCAGGTATGATAAGAACGTAGTTATGATAAGAACGTAGGTATGATAAGGATGCAAATATGATAAGAACGTAGGTGTGATAAGAACGTAGTTATTATGAGAACGCAGAGTGGAAAAAAAATTACCTCTCAGAGAAAGAGAACAATAAATGATCATGTTATGGTCACTACTTTGAGAAATCATTGAAAATCTATAATGAAGTTATTTCTTATAGATAGAATCAGTAAGTAAAGACGAGTTATGACAACAATTGTAAAATATTTGCATTCAAAACAATTGATAGTTACTCTAATTTATTTATACATGTCTACCCTGACGGCACATCATTTAAAGCAGGGTAGAATATAATGCGGCCCAGGAGCTATGTAAGGTCTGCCGAGTCAATTTTACTGGTCCGCCAGGCATTTTTTTTTTTAATGTTGGCGGCGTTCCACATAAAAAACCGTTAATCCAACCCAGAAGGCTTAGCTAACACACGGATATTAAATCATCAACATGATGTTCCTTCCATCAGCTATTCCATCCCCTCCCTGCAACGCCTGATCTGGTAAAATGCAGTATTATCATTTTTTTGGTTTTTGTTTTTTTGTTTGTTTTTTTACAGATGTTCCTTACGGTGTACATATATATCACCCAGATAGGAAAAACTTACAATTAATGTATGTATGGAAATTAGTGGGAAAAATGTGTGATTTTAGAAAATGGACCACTAGAACCATGACATGTATACAGTTTGAGATCTGCTGTGAAAGACAAAACAATTATGTGTCTGAAGTGATATGAACACGATGAATAGAAAAGAAACTTTGCATGTAACCGAAACACTGACATGTGTACCAAGCAAACGGATACAAAAACAGATAGAGATCAGTGGTTCTTAGAATATGTTCCTATGTTCCTGTGAATCTACTGGCCAGAGACGCCCTATTAAAGACTCCGAGAAAACTAGAAGTAATGTTATAAACTTAAATTTACAATATAGCGATATATATATACACACACACACAGGGGCAAGGTTAAATATTGTTTAAGTTTATTTATACATTACAATTAGATATATTTTACTTCAGGTATTCTGTACGGGTAACCTAGGCGACCAGACAACACAGTTTGACTTCTTGAAAGACTGTCACTGAGTTGAGTATCAAGGGATATGGACTAGATATGGTGACTCTTTAGCATCTGGTTGGATTGTGACGTAAGGAGATATCGATTAATAAGCATATAAGAATATTGAATGAAGCATTCTTTGAAATTATTTAAGTTTATGTCGGGCGACTGGAAATGATATACACCTATTGCAGAACTGTTGCTCGACTCTGTTCGTAGTGTCCATTTTTAAAGTTGGGATGTTATATAGGTTATTATGTTATGTTGCTCACTGTATAGGTCGTTTAGTGATGGTAACGTGATGGTAATGTACATATAGACACTAATGATACATTATACAAGACTATTATTATTCCACCATGTACTACCAGTGCCAAACCTGGACAATTACAGCGCAAGACAAAAGAAAAATAGTGACAGCAGAAATGACATGTCTACGAAGAATACTGGGAGTGTCATTAAGAGATAGAATTATAAACTATAACATCAAAAAGATAACCAATACAATACCAGTATTGAACACATCAAAAGACAACAGATCAAGTGGTTTTCATATGCTTCCAGACTACCAACAGATGGCATGTCACAAATGGCCATGACACATAGACATAACGGCTATAAAGCCAGAGGCAGACTATGTAAAAGATGGATCACAGAAATCATAGAAGCCACAGGAACAAGCTTACAAACAGCACACAAGAAGGCCATCTCACGAGAACTCTTCCACCCTAGACAACTCAAGGCAAACAAGGCAGTCTGCGCCATAATGTGTCTTATGTTTGCGTTTTGTTAGTCTACATTTACAGGGGGCATAAGAAACAATCGCGTTACGAATGGATACCGAAAGACTTCCCTGTCAAGCTTTGATGTGGTCACCGAAGGGCAAGAGAAAACGAGGAAGACGAAAAGAAACTTTATGTATAACTATTTATTACAAGAGAATGTATCACCATCGGTATCAGAAACAATGAAGATATAATCAAATTGCAATTAAACGAGAGACATGGAAATCTTGACATCCGCCAGGTCTTTGGCCCTAGAGGAATAACTAACTAACTAAGAAAGGGTAGGTAGTGAGTTTGACAGTTACTTCTCTGAGTATGTTTTTATTCTCTGATAATTGCATAATCAACTAAAAACAGCAACGTTCTTATCAAGACTTTCGCTATCCTGGTTTTAGACGTTCAAACACATTCTAAGCCTCAGAAAATAGGGCATCTTAACAAAGATTAACAATTCAATCAGCAAAAGTTTAATAGGGAAATTTAAGAAATTATATATTTTTCATGACAGATTAAACTTGTTCAAAAGAAATTAATTTTGATAAAACACATCATTTCACATATCACAATAATTTAAAGTTAACGAGACTACTTGTATGTGTTGATGACATTGTTAAACGCTGTTACCAGCACACGCCTAGTGTGCACAGGGAAACGTTTGTACAATGAATATTATTTAATAATGTTTGTAATTACATCATTCGAAAAATTAGAATTGTGTGCTGCAGATTTAGAGAAACGATTTAAATTGACCCAAAGAGAACATTGTATTATCATTTTATCATATTTTCCTGATCAGTGATAACATATTCTCAACACAGTTTCAATTACTCCTTTGGGGTAGCTCTCATACCCTTATCCCTGACCTGACACTAAGCTCTCATCTGTGGCTCCCAGTTGTTGCCAACATGTGGCAGCGGCCACACTCCGGTATTTACTTTTACAGGCCGGTCACACTGGGTGTGGGTAGCCGAGTGCTCGGCCCAAAAGTAAAAACATGATATGTCTGTCGAATAGTGCGAAGACTGGATATGGTGAACAGCGCGGATGAATCATTTGATGTTCAACGTGCTGAAATGCAGAGCGTTGTGGAACGCAAAGAGCTTTGTGAGACACGTACACCACTCTGGTTATCCAATGCACCCTGGCACATCTCAAGTGGTATTGATTTATCTAGCAACTTTAACGCTGTTGGATCAGGAAGAGAGAGTGAAGTCAACGAATGGCGCAACTCCGCAATCCTTTAAACAAAATTCAGCGCAAGTCATTATTCACCGCAGAAATTATCATCTTCATTGTCATCCAAGATGTGGTGAATCGTCTTCGTCGACTTAGACGCAGCAACGCATTTTCAAATGCAGACATTACGTAATGTCTTGCAATAAATTAACAAGGGATGACAGTTGTGTTAGTTATGCTTTCCTATAACAGAAGTTTGGATAGAAGCTGGTCGTTCCATGCCATTCATTATTCATCAATTGTACAGATGCTGGTTCATCGAAAACGATCTACTTTCTTCTTCTTCTTCAGCGTTCGCTCTCAAATAACCACAACGAATAGTTCGTGTGATTTCCGCAAGGGAGCGTGAAGTACGTTGTGCTGCAATTTCCACAGTAGAACTGTGATTATTTACACCCCGGTTGGCCACTTGTGGTCAGGACGACCGACGTCCCGCACATCCGTTTTCGTCATTCCTTTATTTCGGGTTTGGTCCCTAGTCCGTGACAGCCTGTCTATCTGTCGCCGGACACACTGGTGTGTAGTGCCTCTTCGCCAAGACGCTTGTCGAGCGTGTCTATCTGGTACGAGGTGTTCCACAATCTATGAACTCATCTCGTGCATTTGGACAAACTGTGCCTATGCCCATCGGGTACTGAACCGTTTCTCATCCGCGAGCCTGGTTCCGTGTGAGGAAGAACTCACCAGAAGAGTTGGACCATGGCTCGTTCGCCCTCCTACCCGAGGCCTTGTTCACAAACATCGTGGTACCCTCGTCCAAGTTCGAGTCTCACACCATGCATTTGAGAGCAAGGCGCTCTAGAGCTGAACAACCTTGTCCCAATAGCGCCTGAGCCCATCAGCTACTGAACCCTTTCTCTCTGCAAGTGTGTTTCCGGTATAGGAAGCTTGATAGTAGAGTTGGACCAGGGATACAATCGTTGTCCCTTTTGTGACTGAGCCCATCAGGTACTGAACCATTTCTCACTGCAAGTGTATTTCCGGTAAAGGAAATCTTGACAGTAGAGTTGGGCCAGGACTGCAATCGTTGTCTCTTTTTTTTGCCTAAGCCTATCGGGTACAATACCCTTTCTCTTCGCGAGCATATTTCCTGTTTAGGAAGGCTCTACATTAGAGTTGGGTTAGGTCTTCTTGCTTTTCTGAACGCTCGTGATTGGGTCTGTGTCTCTGCCTATGTGGAGTACAGGTAACTAGAGGCTCGTCTCGAGCTAACAGAGCTTGTAGTTTCCCCTTCCTATGAACCTTTCACTTTCTATTTGCAGTTCGCGCTGCCCTCTGGCGCTGTTCTGCCCGTTCATTGTGTCATTGTACTCATTATGACATTATTTATTTCTCGCCATGCATCCACCTTTACGTACCTTTTACATTGGCCGCCTCTCCAATGTATTTACTGGACTAACTGGCGCCACTGTATATCGACAGTGTCGTTGTATGTGGTGATGCAAATAGTGTCAGAGATATTGTCTGTCTCAATTGCAGTCAAATCTCTTTCCATCTGCTTCCTCCACATTCTCGGACACGATCCCCAAATGATTTGGCCAGAATCAGCTCGAGCTGCTGTTTTCTGTTACCAGGGTGAACCGCAAGGAGGTACATTTGGGATCTTGGTTAACCTGTAACCCTGGGTCCGCCTAGAGCAATGCGTTCCCTTTGCACCCCGATCTTTCTAAAGTGACGCATTTTACTTTCTACTTATTTGTTTTGGTCACACTGTGTATACATTGTGTCGATAGCAAATAAAAATCAAGGAGAAAACAATGTCTCTTTTTTGAAGGATAATTCCCAATTTCGATGCCATGTCTTATATATCGATTGCCATGTCGCCCCGAGTAAAATTATTCCAAATTAAATTCCACCATTATAATATGGATTGTATTTTTTTTTGTGTTCATGTACCCAGTGTGGCCCACCTACTACCGTGTCTGTTGTGAATTTTTATTATTATATTGATTAAACTTTTTAAACAAATATTAATAAATACTATTTTAGTCATTTATAGAAAATTTAGTAAGGTTAATGAAGGTACACCACTACGATAATTTAAGAACCGCTGGTGATGAGAACTTTTAAGCATACTATTTTTCATAGAAATTACGCATATTATTTATTGTGAAAATGACGCGTAATAACGATATGCTCAGCCATGATCCTAGTTAGACTCCCTTGTCCACAATCAGGATACATGATAAACAAATTTGGTCATCAAGCATGATAGAAAGTTTGGAATAGGGTGAATGAAGTCTGATAAATCGTCAAAGAAATTGATTTTCTTCATGAAGCCAATGAAATGTTGTGTTGAGCGTTAGGCACGTATATTGGTTAAAGAAGAATTCCATCTATTATTAACCTATCTTAACGTTTCTGACTGACAAATCTTTACAACTGGGAAACTCTGTGACAAAGTGGTTAACTCATGCGTGTTCTCATGATTTTGTTTGTTTGAAAATTAAATATAATATAATGACCTGAACAGACACGGCCATAGCACAGCCGAGGCCACACATCTGGCTTTAGAACGCAAGCTAGAGCTCCAATCACCTCTACGCTCAACTGCAAGAGTGGACCACAAACCACCTGGGAAAGACAATAGACAATAGATAATTCACCACTATAGTATGTTTCCAAATGTGCTCTTTCGCGATACCTAACGATTCTTACTTGAGATTATGTTACTTGTCCAGAGTGATGCTATGAGCAGACAATGTTATGTTTAGTTAACAGTGACGGTGTACACACTGAGTGATGCTCGCAGCAGACAATCTTCTGTTCATACAACATAAGCGTAGTATAAATGAGTAAATCTGTGTACAGTGATCTAAACCTAATGTGCCTTTTATGTTTTTAGGAATATCGTGAAGAATATTACTGTTTTCAAAATATTTGAAATAAAACATAATTAATGATATTTATTTATTAATGAGTTTTGAAAAGTATTAAGATATCGCACTACTGACAAAGATGTCCACTCATCAAGGCGGCCTATAACTGGAGAATAATTTGAGTTTGAGGGGTTAAATACTCTTCCTCCATACACACAGCAAAGTGAAGCATGCCAATATGTACTAAGCATTATTATATAAATATAAAATATCGTCTTTTCCATATGGAAATCCCCTCCCTTTCCCAAAAATAAAATAACAAACATGTCTACAAAATAGAAAATTATCTTATCGAAGTCGCATCTATGGCCCTGGTAGCCAAAACAATTGTAGTATCTATGGTCCGTGTACAAATGCATAAAAACTATTTGAAGTAATGTCTATAGAAAAATTCTTGACAAATTCGGTGTATTTTTGCATGCAGTCTAACATTATCAATGATTTCGAGAAACTATATTTTCACCTATAACTACTAAATGGTACATAATTCAACTTTATTACTTTATATAACAAACATAATAGCCCTCACAAGACAAGAGTGTTAGCACTAATACGACATTTGTTAGACATGTGAGACCATTTACGTGGAAATAATTATATCGTTAATGACGTGTTTTTCTCGGTGCATAAACAATACATTTATGAAGTGTGAATGACGTAGTTTCACAATCAGCACATTTCACGTTTTTCAGAAATAAATTGATAGTTCGCTGGTTAGTAATCAGTTGACTTGTCCGTTGGCAATTTCATTTGCCGTATATATTATGTATGTGTTCTTGAGGTCATCATCAGGTGACATATTCCTTCCAGAACGTAGTCTTCCCTATGGATCTCTTGAATTCCCCGTGGTCTTCAGCAAGTTGCCCTGCCTTTTCTAGTGACATGCGCAGGCATTCTTGAACGTCTTTTTTTTGTTCAATAGCGTCTTAGGCGGCCGTTGCCAATGTTGCCTTCTTTCCTCCCTTACAGTAACACTCTCTCCATCCCATCGTTTCTCTTAAGGGAACCAACAAAATTAGCTTTTTATTTAATATGGTGTTGAGAAGCCAGCCTTCCTGGACGTTAGTTGTTCATAACACCTCCTGGTTTGTTTACCTTGATGTCCGTGGTATTCTCAAAACTCTTCTATAGCACTTTAATTCAAATGATGTTATTCTTTAGGCCATTGTTTTATTTAGTGTCCATGCTTTACATCCATATGTCACCACATGACACACACATGTTCGTAGTAAATACAGCGTGGTTCTTATGTTAGTACCCTGCCATAGTTTCTTTAACTGTTTTAATTTTGACAGCGTCATTGATGTCCTTCTCTTAATCTCTATTGCGCAGTCAACCGCATTGTTTATATTAATTCCTAAATAATCAAAATGTGTGACTTCTTTTAAATTGCAGAGTTATCAATATTAATTTTGGATCATTATGTAGTTTTGTAAGTTGCATTATTTTTGTATTTATGAACATACAGTTTTGCTGTTCGTTTTTGGGTTGACTTAATTATGTTCAGTAGGTCGTGTTCGTTTGTTGTTAATAGCACTGTGTCGTCTGCATATCTAATTTCTGGTATTTGCAGCCCTCCTATATTTATGAGTTTGAAATCAGGCTTCATTGTTTCTTGTCTCATGTTTATCATTATATTTTCCGCATATATGTTGAACAAGTGTGGAGACAAGGTAAACGAAATTTTGTCCGGAATTTCTTTATATATATGTGTTAGCGTCTTCGATATGTGGTTGGTATGTGGGAAGAGGACAAAATTATCTTTTTGGCGCAGAATTATGTGAAAGAATGTGACTTGCAGTGCTACCGTTTTCTTGAAGTTAGTTGTTATTCGCTCCTTTTATATACGAGGTATTATGTCCTGAAGTTAGTTGTTATCCTCTGCTTTTATATACGATGCATTATGTCCTGAAGTTAGTTGTTATTTTTTCTTTTAATATACTTCTTCTTTCAGTCCTCATGTACCTTTCGGTGTTGAGGCGAGAGTGAGTGTACGATCTTTTGCCCTTCAATTTGCCTCTTCTTCTGTTATATTTCCGAGTGTCTCTAATACACTATCTATCCACCTTTTACGAGGGCGTCCAATAGGTCGACTGTTTTCGTGTCGTTTGTTAAGTGTTGTTTTTTTTATAATACTTTGTTCTTTCTGTCTGGTTATGTGGCCGTACCATTTAACTTGTTGTTTCTGGATGTATTATAATGTTGACTTGATCCCTAATTGTTTCCTTAGTGCTTCATTCCTGATTTTGTCTCTCAAGCTAACTCCAATCATACGTCTCACACATTTCATTTCAGTGGTGTTAATCTTATGTATTATTCTAGAATCTAATGTCAAAGTTTGACACTGATAACATACTGTTGGTAAGAAAATGGTGTTGAAAAGCGATTTCTTAGTTTCTATTGTAATATCTTTGTTTCCTAGTAAAGGTGTTAGTTGACCAATGACCTGGCAGGTCTTATTACATCTTGCGTTTATTTCTGCTTCTTGTTTATTGTCATATCTCAATGTGCTGCCCAGATATTTAAATTCATCTACTTGTTTTAGTTATTTATTGTTTATCTGTATGTCGATGTATTCCTGTATCTCTTGCAATATTCATTACTTCTGTTCATTTAATATACAAGGTGTTATATCATGAAGAACCAACAAAGAACCGGAACAATCAGCCTTTATACCCTGAGATATTTACTGAAGAGGAGATCGGAGCACCTATGGACGTGTCCGGTGTGCGAAGATGCTAAACAACATACCTAACAACTAATACCTAATATCATGAAGTTAGTTGTTATTCTCTCTTTTTATATATGAGGTATAAGAAGTATATTATTAATGTTGAAAATGTAATTATATTATATTATTATATATAGGAATAAAGTAAATAATATACTATTTACTTTCCTCGTTGTAAGGACGTACAGTTTACTACTGTATTAGACTCGTATTTTCGCCATCAATTGTATAGAAAGTAATGATAAGGTCAGCATCACTCCATCCGTATTTACTTTTAAAAATATGTAGCTTTACGTATACAGAATAAATAATGTGTTAGTGTATCTAAAATAAATTATAAAAATACCTACCTTGTGATAAAGATTTATGAAACTCGTATAATCGATGTCTGCATTCTTCTTCGGCTCTTGACAATCTTTCTCGTTGTTCGTTTAGATCCATATTCACTAGCTGCTGAGAAAAATACACAAAACGTGTATGAGACAACAGTTTAGGTATTATATATATATATATATATATATATAGAGAGAGAGAGATATATATATATATATATATATATAACATGGTGTTATTTCAGCTTCGAACACGGTGCATAGGGCAGAAACCAGAGCTTCCCAGTTCGATGGATATGACGGAGAGTCTCTCTTGGTCTTTTTCTTTTACCACCATGTACTCATTTCAGTGCTTGTAATGGCAGTATGTTTTCATTCATTCTAAGAGCTCGTCCATATACGGCAGTCGTTTTCTTATTTTCGTTCTATAAACATATTGATATTTAGTGTCTACTCTTATTTCCTTGCTTGACTTGAATACTTCCCGACCAACAGTTAGGAATTTTCTAAGACATTTATTTTCAAATGAATTTAATTTCTTCAGTGCTTGTGTTATTTTCCAAATACCGCAACCATAAATTTATATTTAGTTATTAGTAAATGTGCACAGTAATAAATTGAGGAATCATTCGAATTGTATGAATGCACTGTAGTTTGTCTTAAAAACACGTAAAAATGCACATTAATATTTAGTAGCGAACAATTATTAAGTGTATGAATAGTATTTAGAAATGACAAAATACTTCATTATAAATGCGCTGACTATCTTACTTTTTTCAGTATATTGAATTCATTATTGCATACGAGATTTTCATAAAATGTTTGCGAAATCGTGCATGTGCATTTATAGCAGCAATGGTTGGTTGCTTGTGTCATGTGACATATTCTTTAAAGAATGTAGTCTTTCTAATGACATCTCCTGAAATTCCTGCGGTCTCTGACAAGTTGTCCCTCTTCGTCTAGCAACATGTGCATGCATTCCTGAATATCTCTAGTCCAACGACGTCTTGGTCGGCCTCTGTCTCTACTGCCTTCTATCGTCCCCTTCAACAACACTCTTTATATTCCATCGTGTCTCTTCACATGCTCTTCACACGAACAAACCTAACTTTCTTCTTAATATGGTGTTTAAAAGCCGACTTTCTTGAACGTTGATTTTTCTTAGCACGTCTTGGTTATTTTGTCTTGCAGTCCATGTTATCTATGGTTTGATAATTAGTTAAGTTTATTCAAAAGCCTGATTTTTTTTCTGTGTCTGCATTAAGTCTGCAGCTTTCACATCTGTAAAAAGTATACTTAGCACTAGCTATCTGAATAGATTGATCTTTACTGTAATACTGATCGTACTTTTCCAAAGCATATTCAACCTTGCCATGGCAATAGTAGCCATCTCAAGTATTAACCCAATTTCATTTCCTGTGTTACCACCACCACATATTTAGAACCCAAGATTTGAAGATTTGAAGTTCAGATACGGAAGCAGCAATGAGATAGATATCATCGGCATAACGCAAGTTACAAAGTGGTCTACGGCCAATAGTTCTTGCTGTTTGGTTATCTTGTAATCGCACTTGCATTATATATTCAAGAAGAATGTTAAAAAAGTAATGGGGAAAGTATGTAACCCTGACACACTATTATATCCGCTTTGAAAAATGTACTAACATTACTA
This sequence comes from Meghimatium bilineatum, assembly GCA_034231615.1. NCBI lineage: Eukaryota > Metazoa > Mollusca > Gastropoda > Stylommatophora > Philomycidae > Meghimatium > Meghimatium bilineatum. The sequence goes on from CM067299.1 coordinate 94,827,358, forward strand.
TTTCTGAAAATAACACGGCTTGCATCTTTATACAGTGCTTCAATAACTTCTATGATGTTTATGTTGAAGTTATATTGTCTCAGTATTTGACACAGATCTCGGAGCCACAGGCGATCTAATGCTTTCGGGGAATCAATAAAATTATGATACACTGCACGGTGATATTGCTAATGTTTTTCTATCAATATTGGGTTAAAATACATTTTATGGTACTTATGTTTTTTTACGGTTTTTACGGAAATCAGCCTGTTTCTCTTCTAACAATTTCTATGATTTAGCTTGTATTCTGTTGTTAAGAACGATTTTAGCATCATCGTGCTAGAATTGGTGGTTATAATAGTAGTTATATAATTCTTGCACATATTGCCTTTCTTAGGAAGTGGTATTACTAAGGATTTTGTATATTTCTAGGCTCTTTTCTTCTAGCCCATATTTTCTGACAGATTAGGTTTTCACAACAGTGATCAAATATTATCCTGCATCTTTTTCGGAGTGCTTCTGAAATATTATCTACCGCTGGTGATTTATTTTCTGTCAATGATCATAGGGCCGTTGAAAACTTTCTCCCTCAATGTTTCTGCTTTTCGTTGTTCTATATTATTAAACTAATACCATTGAACATCTGAGTAGTTTGCAATTTCACATTCATATAAATGTCTGCAATACTCCAGTGACATTTTCAATACATCTTCTTTTTCTCTGAGAATCACTCCGTTGTTATCTTCAATGATAGTTGCTCTTGGTCAATGTAGTTGTATTAACCTTTTCAACGTGGAAAACGCTGTTTTGTTGTTACCCTGTCTTATCATATCGTTATTGATGGGCTCAGATTATTGAGAGCCAAGTTCTCTTTTGCTTGTTGGTTGCGGCCAACTCCTGTCCGAAACATGGCTTATCGGGCAAGCAGAAAAACACAGGTGTTATTCTATATCATTTTGACTGGAAGCAAAAACTGAATATAAACAGTTTCATAGATGTTGCATGTAGGATACGATTGGGATAATTTGATATTCAGCGAGGCATAGATAGAACTGGGCATTTAAGGGGCAGAGTGAGAAATGTGTTCAACCAGAGAACCACATGAATAACCAGTATGCAAAAAATCGATATTTGCTTGGGAAGACTAAGTACATATCGGCATGCTTGAGTGCATTAACGTTGGTTACAATTAATAATCAATCAATTAATTGTATTACAAATTATATCTCCCACTAACTCAATGAAATTGTTGACGATTCTCTTCAATGGTTTCAATTTGTCAAAAAACATTAAATATTTACACAACGCGGTTGATATTGTAAAACATCTCACGGCTATCTTGCGTATTTGTGCAAAAAATAAAATTGAACAGAAAATAAATATTGTGAAACTATTTTTACACAGAGCAAACGTACACAACACTCAATGAGTTGTAGCAGTAAAATGTTTAAATATCTTCAGAACAAAGACGCTTGCAAAGAAAATTGCAAGTAAAATAAATCTTTTCAAAGAAATAACCCAGAGGGATAAACAAATACGAAATATGTAGTCAGAGGATTCATCACTACGAGACAATTAAAATGCAAACTTCTCAGATCTGAGAACACTTCTTCACAGATGATATTAACAGTTCACAAGATCCGTGATACAATACGATCACGTCGTTGTGTCATGTATGGAATAGGCTCAACCACGTAATGGAAAAGAAATCGGTCAGAGGGACGCGGAAGGAACATTTACATGTCTTTAGTTTTGTTTGGCTTAGAAGCGAACCAGCACATCCCGAATGTATGTCACCCATCCGGAGCTGTTTTGAAAACAGAAGCAGAAAAGGAAAAGGGATTTCTTCATCGATACCTATGTATAAAACATTAAAATAATTCACATACATTAATGTAATATCAAGGAAGATAGAACAATTCTGATCTTCACATAGCTTTATGTTCACTCCTTTCTATGTTGTTATTAGAAAATGTGCATTCTTGTACAGTTGTTGTTTTTTCCTTTTTATGCGTTGGTTCTCAAACGCATGTAGAGTAGACGCTTTAGTACAGAGAACTGAATTTGTTGTATCATTGTTTACCAGTTTAGTTTAGCATAAGATATGTACAACATTAGTACAGAGAACGGAATTTGTTCTATCATGGTTTACCAGTTTAGTTTAGCATACGATATCTACAACTTTAGTACAGAGAACGGAATTTGTTGTATCATTGTTTACCAGTTTCGTTTAGCATAAGATATCTACAACATTAGTACAGAGAACGGAATTTGTTATATCATTGTTTACCAGTTTAGTTTAGCATACGATATCTAAAGCTTAAGGTCCAATATATTTGTCATAATCAAAGTGTTTCCGTTACGCCGACCTTCTATTTTTTGAGGAGCCAACTGACCCTCGAAACCTTCTTATTCGCCTCCTACGATATTAATAGCAAGTAATTACCATTCTTTGCTCCCTGTTTAACTTTTGCAACACGTGGGTGCCATTGTCTGCAAATTAGCATGATGTGGGCAAAGAAATATTTAAACTCTGAAATGTTTCCTGTTCATCTTTGTCTTTCGGGTCCTTTCCCATTATCATCAATCATATTTCCGTATTATCAAGATACAAAATACCTTCAAGAAAATGTGCTAGTAAGCGAACACTACAGCCCATTTATAGTAGTACAGAACTACTATATCAAACCATAGACATGTGGGCGCAAATCTAATAACTTAACCACTACGGTAGGAAGACTCAGAGACAGTTATCATTTGTTAGAACATATAAGAGTATAGACATAGCAAGCTTTACAAATTGGAAAATATATTAACTTCTTATCAAATGATATACAACGGTTAGTTATGAATATTTATCTCAGATGTTAAAGCTGTGTACCATAAGATTCAAAACCTAGAACAACAACAAAAGGAACATCAAGAAAACTAAAGAATTACGTACACATGCGACTGCCTCAAACAAAAAGTTTGAAATAGCTTTGTATTATCTGGCATTGTAGAAATGTATAGAAACAATTAAAAACTCAAAAGTAATGAAAGCAAATTAATATACAGCGGCACATGAGATAGACGTGTCGTACGTTACGACAGACCAAGCATAACCATTGCAAGATATGTATAGGGCTGTGATCAACGAGGACATCTAAAATATGAAATCTGAAAAATACGCGGATAAATAATCAAAGTCTGAATTTATTTTTTATAAAATCCAATGCTATTGAAAAGCTGGACGGAATATGTAAAGATGGAAGAAGTTGAAACAGGATCTAAAAGATACGTAGTCCACAGCGAATAGAAATGCCAAAGGAAAGTAAGTGCAAACATGAAGGATTTTACTTCAGAATTTCTGCGTTCTGTGTATCAATGAAGCACTACAATAAAACAATGTCTGTGTTTATAAGTAGAGTAGGCGACTTCAATTAATCGTATTTTAAATTATTGATGGTCACAGTAGTTTATCTCACTGTGTGCTTTGCTATTTTGGTCACATAGTATATCTCCTGCTCTGTGGCGAAGTGGTACAGAGCACGTCTGTGACGGCCAAGGTACCGAGTTCGATCCCCGCCACAGACATTTGTGCATTCGGACCGTTCAGAAAGCAATGGCAAAAAACTGAACGTATTTATATTACCTAGAAAACCAAAACGGCCAAATAATCCAGGGTTGATGGCTACATCCTGAATAGGATACGCTACCAATGTTTAGTATATCTCACTGTGTGCTTTGTTATTCACATGCAGTAAGTATATCGCATTGTACGTGTGCTTTGTTATTATGATCAAAGATATTATATCTCACTGTGTGCTTTGTTATTATGATCAAAGATAGTATATCTCACTGTGTGCTTTGTTATTATGATCAACGATAGTATATCACAGTGGGTGCTGTGTTATTATGTTCAAAGATAGTATATTTCACACTGAGTGTTTTGTTATTATTATCAAAGATAGTATATCACACTGAGTTCTTTGTTATTCACATGTAGTATATCGCATTGTACGTGTGCTTTGTTATTATGATGAAAGATAGTATATCCCACTGAGTGCTTTGTTATTATTAAAAACGCTAAACAGGCGTACAGGATTGACTTCATTTTACTCGAGTTACCCCATATTTTCTCGATCCCTCTCAACGAAGCGCACATAAAAACAGTACTACTAAAAGCAAGCAACTCCCTAGCCTCAAGCGAGAAACCCCAGGGATCTCAAAAAAAATATTCCACTTATAATAATTTTGATATCGCCAGCTGTATTCGGAACCACGACAACTTCAGCACAATGCGAGCGATTTGACCAGTATGCCAGGGAGACATTTATTTTCTAAATGTTTGTAACAAATCATATACGTGACTTTCATGTGTCTGGTTTCTAGTATTATTTGGTAAAGTAACGAGGTCAGATATCGGAAATACGATTCTATAGACATACGCTTGGACTAGTATTACATTAGGAAATTCATAAGACGTGATGACGTAAATGCAATAGTTTATGACTATCTCTCTATTGTCTGATGAAAACACAGACATTCAGAAGGCGTGGCGAAACAGTACAGTAGTGTATTACTATCTATATCGTCTGATGGAAACATACAGGAAGTTCAATCCTATTTTTAAAATAAATTATTTCTAACTCAATTATGAAGACGTTGAGCTGAAATTGATTTGACTAAAGCATCATGGTTGCAGCTATATCTAACAATATATGGCTTATCGGTCGCATAAAGTTCATCACTAAAGTCATTCATAAAAGCATGATTAGAATAAACTATATGTAGTATACTAAATATTATCATAGTTAAAATTAGATTTGTTTATTTCTCCATTTTTGTATTCACTCTTATTTCACAAAGCAATATGTATTGTGAGATGTTAACCAGAGAGCGCGAATCCGTTGTGTTAGGTTTTATGTTGCGCATCATATGGCTTAGCCTCTCAGAACTTTCCAATATTTCGAAAAGGTGGAGCGAGTATTAACTCTGTGTCATGATGAGCTGTCACCAAATACGTCTCTATCCATTCGGTAATATGTCCCTCATTGCAAGTTTCCGGATTTGGGACGTAGGCAAAGTGTTGGACTTAGGTCGACTACGAGTACTTCTTAACGAAGCATTTCGCTGTGAGTGAACTCATCCTGTGTAATTAGACGGTCAATTGTGTACTGTATCCACTGATACAAATCCATTCATCATCTGAGAGCGTGGTTCCGATTTAGGAAACAATTGACAGTAAAACTGAACTTCACTTTTTCGCCCTCTTAGGTAAGATTTCTTGACTAATATCGTTAACGATCATGTTCAGCTTTTACATTAATTTTTCTGTGGAACAATGCAATTTGACTTCTGTGACATGAACATAGTTTTCTCCATGGCTGTAGTATTTCGTTTCCTCGAGTGTACTGCCACTTGCACTTCTCTCTAGCATTGTGTTGCCTACATTGATTTTATTTTGCCGGCGACTTCCTCACTGATCTCACAATCGTAAACTTTGGAAACTGACTTGGAGGCATATACTATTTGTTGCTCTAGTACACTTTGCCGCAACATTTGTGTGGACTGTAGGAACCGATGATGCATCGTTCAAAGATATTTTTCTCTTAGTGTAATCTATCCGCATTCTCTCTCGGACTATGTGAACCCGGAACCTTATGTCATCAGGATGCACGACCAGGATGTGAAGTTAAAATTATAAACTATCTGCTATCTCTGGGAATCGCTGGAGGCTGATGACAAACTACTTTCATCAACCATAATCATACATAAAAAATATACTAGTCATTATATTTAACGTTTTACTTCGATACGACCTACTCTTGTGCGTGCAATACGATTAACTGCTGCTCTCTAAACTGACTTCTAATTGTATTAAGACAAATATGTAAATACTTAGGAAAGCATATATTTAAGAAAATACTACAACAAATCGTATATCAACATTTCACTTCCTATTCTCGTGGTAGCTGGAAACAAATGTAGATAGAACACCCTAACTCAGTAAGGCACTCCAACGATTGCTAGGACATCCAGACAGAGAGCAATAAAAATGCGGAGCGATGCCAGCTCGTGTGAGAAAGAGGTATCGGGTGATCAGTCTTATCCTCGTATGACCATTATAAGTTGAGGAGTCAATTAAACCAGGAAAATGGATTTTCCATAAATTATGTCCAAAATGTTCTGCTCTCTCCCCTTTCCTTGTCAACAACTCTTTAGAATTTACGGATCCGCATGATAAATTATATTAAAACAAACGTACCTACCCCCCTAACAATCTTTCACCAGCAGAAATTGTGCGACAAAAATCGCATGATCTGTTTCTCATGTTTAGAAACGATTTTCAAATTCAAGCAATGTACGAGTTGGTGTATAAAAACAGTATTCTTGACGTCAACTTTTGTCCATCCCTTACTACTTGTCAACAACTGTCCAACTTTTTTTCAGAACCTCTCCCCCCCCCCCCCTTTTCTCTCAACACCTTCTGATTGATGACGTAATTTAAAAAGTCTACTCTTAAAATTTTGTTCAAGAAAATATACAAATACAACACACATAATTCAAGTTTACTTACTGGAATCAAACAAACTTAAGAAATATATGTCTATAATGTTATCAAACAGTCTGAACCTAAAGCGATTTCAAGTCCCCAAGTAGCAACGAAGAGAGTGATACAAACAAATATTACCAACGAACATTGTTGATTTGATCAGACATCAACAGATTCAATTTGCAGACAATAAGAGTACAATGTGTCCCCATTAAGCAACAATGGAAAAAAAAAATAATGATGTCTTTAGTCTCTTATATCAAATATTTTACTTGTACCCTGAATGGTGCAACTCTCTTTTTGTGTATTCACATTTAGGTGGTCATCCCAGTATTGAAATAATTCTTTTTGTGTATGTGTGCACTAGACTCGCGCCCTCGTGCATATATATATATATATATGTGTGTGTGTGTGAGTGTGTGTGTGTTTGTGTGTGTGTGTGTGTGTGTGTGCGAGTGTGTTTGTATTTCAAAAATTAATGATGTAAACTAAATCCAGAAAGTGTAGGAGTAAGTATATACATAGATTTCAAGATAACGGCACAGAACGACGACGCTATACAATTATAGGATGATGAAACACACCACATTTGCAATACGAAGATTAATGTAAATCATCAATGATGTTGTTGTTTTTTTTGTATCGCTTCTGACTTGGACATTGGACTCCATTCGCTATGGAGCAGCGCGGAAGGACGAAGATTCAGACGTCATTGCAATAGTCTAGCGATGGCAATTTTCCCATGCTTATTCTGTAACAAACCAAATCATTCATGGATCGACAGAAAACATGTTAGTCTCAAGCCCGATTAACTCCATGTGCTACATGCTTGCTTCAGACGGTCTATCAAGATGGATAATGATTTATATATATATATATATATATATATATATATATATATATATATATATATATATATATATATATATATATATATATATATATATATATATCATAAGAACTTTATTATAAAGATTGACTGAAGTAAATAATAGAGATGAGCATTTGTTATGTATTTTCTACACTATTGTATTTTATAAAGAGAAATGAGACGGAATAATGGCAGTGCTGAATAATTTAAATATTGATTATAGAGATATAAGTTTGATAAATAATAAATATTTGCAAAAAGAGCATTGTCGATAACAATGAGGGAATTTTTCAACTTTTGTAGACACTAAAAAAGGGGTTATATTGGGTTGTGTGCTGTCACCCAGCAGAAAATTAAAATAATTCCGCAGCACTAATTTCTTCCAGAATGCAACGTAAAAATTGATGGTGGAACTAATATGAGGAATTGTTTATAACAGCAGATGGCAGATGTATTCCATTCGTTCATTGGTACCACGCCTTCCGGCGTAGACGATCATGTCTCTCCTAGTTGTAGAATTAAAGCATTATTCATTTTAGCTGTCCATTATATTTCCAACATCCTTTTATTAAACCACATCACTGTGGCCTCCATATGTTTTCCTGCAATATTATCAATTGTCCATGCATCACTACCATATAACAGTATGGGCTCTATGTAATATTTTAGTACGTTCTTTCTTACTTCTATTGATAATGAATTATTACACAAGATGTTCCTCGTCTTCTGGAACGTTGCTTTTTCCTGTGCTGTTCGACGTTTTATCTCTGACGCATCTACCATCTAAAGTAATAATTGTGCCAACATATTTAAATTTGTCTTTTTGTTTAAGAACTGTCCCATTGACCGTGATGTTACATTTAGAAGGGTTAGATGTTTTAGATGTAACCATTACCTCTGTTTTCTTGGTGTTCAAGCTGAGGCTTTTGTTTGCGCTCTCTTCTACTATAGTTGTAATCAATTGTAGCAATTCTTAATCATTCTTGCTACCAGAACTGTGTCGTCAGCATATCTCAGGTTATTCACATTATACCCACCAACAGCTATTCCTGGCATAATTTCTATAGATCTAAAAATAATTTAAACTGTATAAGTTAAACAGATCAGGTGATAGCACACGCCCTTGTCGGACTTCTTGACTTATTACAGTGTGTATTAAAGAAGACAAATATATAATGTCTACGCAAGGGTAACATTTCGCAATATAAAGAGCATCCTATGTAATATATCTGTGTCAATTGAGGTGAGAAAGAGTTATTAAATGTTATATAGATCCAATTCTTATGTATGGAAGTAAGTCTTGGACAATCAATAAATTAGTAGTAAATTATATAGCGGCAGTAGTTATATGGTTTTATAGAAGAATTTTGAGAGCACACTATGGACAGATAAAAAGGAGTAATATGTATCCTTAAGAGGTTAATTCAAATAGCGAGCTACTCTGTTGCATCAGAAGAAGACAGTCCACAATATTTGGATACACGGTCATGAGAACAGAGAAAATAGAGCAATTAACAACAACATACAAGTTTATTAGAAAGAGAAATAACTGTGCACCAGGGGAGTAGGCGTTGGACAGCTTAGTATGTAGCATGGGATAAAAATCAGTATGGAAAACAGTTGGCCGCACATAAGACAGATGATCGGGTCAAGCATGAAAAATCAACCACGCAAAGCATAGATTGGAGAATGACACCAATCTTCAGAAACAAAAATGTAGATTTTAAGCACCAAAATAACACTTTTCATAACGATTATTATGCTAACGCAGTGCTGCTACCAATGCCAAACATGGACAACGACAGCACAAGACAAACATAAACTAGTGGCAGATGAAATGGCATTATTACGCAGAATCCTAGATATATCGCTAAGAGACAGAATGAGAAATGAGGACATTAGACAAAGTACCGGCACCGCCCCACACTTGGAATATATTAAGAGCAAACAGATCAAATGGTTTGCACACATCAGCAGACTACCACCAGACAGTATACCACACCAAGCAATACTACATAGATACAGTGAAGGCAGACCTTGATGCCGACCTCGAAAACTATTGACCACCGAAATAAAAGAGGCGACAAATTCCACAATATACTCACCAGACACCAGAACCATCTCTAGAGAACTCCTCTACCCCTGACGCTGAAAAGCAATAAAGGTTTTAGCGAATAGATAGATAGATAGATAGATAGATAGATAGATAGATAGATAGATAGATAGATAGATAGATAGACAAGGCATAGACTGTAAACTATACGGTGCTCTGTAACATTGATCTCTAGCATGAATTCATTCATTCATTCATTTTCCTTTTCCGCTGAAGTTAGCGCATAGGGCAGAGGTCAGATCTCTCCAATTTCGTCTGTTCAAAACTATTCTGTGCCGTTCTTGAATAGTATGAATATTGGTTGTTTTACTTTCTCTAAGTATTGTTCTTCTGAGTGTTTCTTTTGGTCTAACCCTTGCTCTTTTGCCTGTAGGTATCCATTCAAGAGATTAGTGGTGTATTATGTTGGTGTCTGCGCGTAGGACATGCCCGATATAGGACCAACAGCGTTTTCTGATAACATATTTGATGAAATTTTGATGTGTCTCTTCTCTGATTTTATCATTCGATTTGAATTCACTCCAATGGGTGTTAGTTATCTAGCATGTATAAGACAATGTTTATTAAAATAATTCAAATTTTAATCGTTGCTTATGCATGCAGTAGCAAGATATTATATCGTCAACGGCTCTGCCTTCTCTGCGATCGACATATCGCGAATCCTTATGTTTAGAATATATATGTATATGTATTTGTGTGTGCGTGTGCGCGCGCGTGCTCGTGAACATGTATTTGTACATGTATGTTTGTCCTGCGTTCAAATGTATTCATCTCTCTCTCTCTCTCTCTCTCTCTCTCTCCAATATATACGTGTGTGGGCGAACGCTCTTTCAATCCCAACATGTCTCTTTCTATCTCAATGATATGTATGTGCATTCTTGCGTATTCGTGAAATAGCACTTCCCCTTTGCCCTTCTTCTATAAATGTGAGAATAAATGATGTCGATATGTTCAACGTCATTTCTTTTCCTAGAAGAAAAAATTATTCAAATGTTGAACAATGTCTGGTATTGATCTTGCCTTTTTTTCCCCTCAGATTTAGAATTGTTGGTGGTTGGTCTAGAATGCATTAAATTTATTCATAACATCTGAAAATTGTGAGAGCTATTTTTTCTATACACAGCTGAATACAATTACTAACAAAGTGTTATTAAATTTATGTTAAAATAAAACACATCATAAAAAACACTTATAACGAAGCATCTTTACATGTTTGATTAACATCTTGTTTATTTGGGACAAGCCTATTGGTTTTTTTTACATAATTTTGTACAGATTTAAAACACAAATAGTTGCATTTATTTATATTTATATGAGTGCAATTCCCTGGTTTTTTTTTTACCTAAGATGACGGTTCTCAACAGGGACGCCTCTAGTCATTATGAGATTTGCGGAAGCGATAAGCGCCATCTAGGTTGATCCACATTTAATAATTTTTTTTTTTTTTTTTGGGGGGGGGGGACACGCATGTTTTCATGTTTGCAGTCCAATTTCCCTGGAAAATGACTATAGCCAAAAAAATGTAACTCTTGAATAGGATACGCTGCAAAAATGTGAATTATTATTTTTTACTGACCTCAACGTTATACTTAAATATGCATTTTTTTAAAGTATAGTATGCAAACAACTTTTCATATCACGTTTAATTTTATAATCTAGAAATTGGTTAGTCAAAATTTAATGATAATTGTTATTATTGGTCCTAGCTAATATGCATATGACATATATTATTGTTGAGAGGATGTGGGAAAGACTTTCAAAAAATAATGTAAAGTGATTGGATGTCTACTTTGTTTCTGGTTTCTTACAGACGTGACACGAACATCAGGGATATATTGGTCTGGAGTCATCTCAAGCGTGTCGTTCCAGAGGTTTGTGTACCATCAGCTGCAAATATAGTAAACCTGTGCCTTTGCCACCTAAACACGTTCTGTCAAAACACATTTATATACCCATATTCCACCAATCTAGTCAACAGTTTTCATGAGCTGGTTTCTTTATTAGAAGTACAGCTTTCATGTACATAGATTAAATAAAATAATGTAATAGTAATCTACAACTTGAATTGGTCATGAGTTCTATGTCAATAACAATGACGCGAGAATCTATGTTACCAACATTGACTTGAGAAACTGTCACTGGCATTGACTTGAAAAACCATATGGATATACTAAACAGATGGATATTAAATTCTACTTGAAAGTTTACTACAGTAATAATGATGATGACAGCAATTGTTCAAAGTGGCAGTTTCATTATAAAGTAAACACTTATTTTTCATTTTATTTTCCTCTAGTTTCTCGTACATCTTCTGTAGAGCACGGTAAGATTGGGATTTTTTCTGATTCTGTGGTGTAGTTTTTAAAGACACGTTTCCGACGGCCAAGATACATCTTTTTTTAAAACCTCGCCGCAGGCAGCTGTGCATCCGGACCGTTTAGAAATAAATGGTAAAGTACTAAACGTATTTATATTGCCTTGAAAATCATTACATCTTCAAAAATGTTGGGTTGATCACTACATCCTGAATACGATATGCTACTTACTTTTAACATGGAGAATGAATTTTCGAGTTTCATTATTTACAGCTTGTCAGCAATGTCTGTGCCTTTCTGTCTCATTGATTCTACTTCAAAATGGTATTTCTAATATTTATTACGCTGTTTAAAAAATGTTACATATAATATTGCTTTATGTTATTTACATATTTATGTCCATAATCATGCTTATTTTCTTCCTATATGACATATATCTGCACTGGCTTCGCATATGAGTAGTCTCCAGTTGAGGCGGAAATTTATTTTTTTTCACATCGCTACGACTCCCGGGTCGACCCAGCCTTAAGTGAGTACCGGATTAATCCGGGAAGTAAAGACTGCGAGGGAGAGGAGATGGCTACCACCCTCATTTTCAGAGCCACTGTAATGTGAAGTCGCTAACATCTCACATCCCTACGGCATTAATAAATGATATGGGTTACTTTACTTTTTACTATGATATATATATAAATTACTGAGCGTTTTACGAAAGGAAACACATTAAAAAAATCCACAAAAAATGGCCGTAGATATCAAATTAGTAAGAGGAAAGGAACTGCTAATAAAGTAAGATGCCTTTCACTTCGTTTTCTAAGACTTTTTTTGGAAAAGAAGTTTTAATGAGTAATTTAATTATAACAGCAAGTGGGACGGATGTGTGTGTAACCATCGTATTTACGTCTTGTATAACGATGAATATTACTTTTTTCTAAAGGGGGAGGGTGGTTGGACCCTAAGGTCCCTCCCCCCACACTCTTATATATAGGCTTGACAAAAGCAAACAAAAAGGAAAATACATTACTCTGGGAAAACTAAAAGTGGAAACTGAATAACATATAGAGCTGTAGTAAATCTTCTTCTTCTTCAGCGTTCATTCTTAAACTCCAGCTGGATATCTCTTATAACAGCACAGTGGGTCTGCATGATTTTCAACACGATGTAGTCCAGAGAATAAAAATGTGTTGTGTCACCGCTTTATTTGCACCAATGGCCCGACAGATTCGTCTTCAATAAATGTCAAGATTACCCAATCAGTTTGAAAACACATGGTACTAATGCTTAAGAACAACCATAAGATTGACGCTTCTATCAAACAGTCATTTATCAAGAACAAATACCAACAACACATGTAGATTAGTAAACACAAAACACAACTGCTCTCTAGTCTAGCATTTCCAGGAACTTCTACAATTGTGCACCTATAAACAAAAAGTCTAGTTCAAATATAAAAGCTCTCGAACACAAATCAAAAGCAGATTGCTGGACCACTTGTCATGTATATCATAATGAAGGGGAAAATGTTCCACGAAGTTCGAGCACAATATGTTTACAAGTATAAATATCAGTATTACACTCATTACAAAATAAGAAAATCAGTAAAAAAAACAAGCTTGGAAATGGCATTATAATGTGACTAAATGTACACTAATATAAGTGTCTTAATACACTATACCATTAAGCAATCACCATTGAAAAACTATAAACACACTGTGATATGAAGATGACACTCTCCTTTTATCAGAACGTGAATAAGAACTACAAAGACTAATAGATAGCATCGATAAATCAAGTAAAGAATATGGACTGTATATAAACATTCAAAAATGCAAATATAATGATACTCAACTAAATTATAGAAGAACAAGTGCTAAGGACAAAATGCATGGAGAAATATTACAGCACGTAGAACATTTGCCAATATTTCGGACACAAAATCATAAATAATGTTAGACGTGAAACAAGTTAAAAGAAAAATATTAATGGCTAAAATGTATCTTCTATGACATGAGGAGAATATTGACATCTAAACAAATTACAACACAAGCTAGACAAGAGAATTATGACATTCTACATCTCGTCTACATTAATGTATGGTTCAGAAACATGGGCACTAAACAAACAACTAGGAGGCAGAACAAATGCCTTTGATATGTGGATATATAGAAGAATAGCGAGAACTTCACGGAATAAAAAGAAAACAGATTCTAAGAACACTTTATATGAAGAAAGAATTATTAAAGGAAATAAATGTCAAGCAAATACAATATTGTGGACATATTAAAGTACATGACACCGTGTTGAAGACCTTACTTGAATCAAAGTCGTAGGGAGGCGAGAAATGTAGGCAGAGAGATACAAGTGGGAAAAGTAACATGACAAGATGCACAGGTTACTATCAGCAGACTATGCAATCAAGACAAAAGACAGGGGATGTTGGAGGTATGTAGTAGCCAACCTCCGTTGCGGATTCGGTACTGATGATGATAAAAATGTAACTTTCCATTTGCCTAATCCTAAAGAGAATGAATGTGTGTGTGATATGGAGGATTAACGTGAGAAAATGTATGACTTCCGAGTTGCCAATGGCTCGTAAATAGTGGGAGAAATTTCTGTTCACAAAAACACGCTCATGAATTAGGAGCAAAGGGTTATGGGGAAGGAGACAGCTGATAACCTTTAGAGTTGTCAATGGTTCTCAACAATTGGAGTGGAGATATTATATCAGACCACCGTACTCGTAGTCGCCATTGTGTAATGTAAATCGACAACTCTCAGGAGTAATGTCTGAATACGGTGAATTAGATATCGAGCGCATCATCTCGACAACTGAACGTATCTGAATTAGCAGCCGCTAAAGTCGAGTTCACGATAAAAGTATTGTAAGGTGCTCGACTGAACGGTCTCCACGTCTCAATTTATTCTATGTACATCAGGTGGCATCACTCACATATATTCGCCTAAACAGTGCTCACATCGTCAGCTGTCTGGATATTAGATTTACCTTTTTGGGAGCAAAAATGTGTTGATGTGAACAAAATCTTACATGTTAAGCCACCAGACGGTGTTATGTCCCTCTTGACAGTTCATATTTTATTTCCTGCAGCTACAATCACTGATTACCCTACAGGTTCCGATTCCAGTAAGTAACTAAAGGTGCTTCGTTAACTCTTTAACTCCTTAAGTTACTGAAACATTCTAATAAGTTCATCTAAACTTCTGGTACGCCGATACAGACACCATTTCTGTATGTGCTTCGAAATATATTATACCAGCAGCCTAGACTCGTCAAGATAAATATTTAATCTCAGCGGCGGGAAACTTTTTGTACCACGGACCATGTATACATTTATAATATAACTTTCTAGCCATACAAAATTATTCACTGTAAGTTTGCCTGAATTGTGACGTGTCGCTTAGTTGAATGAGAAAGAAATTGGTAGCATATCCTATCCAGGACGTAGCTATCAACCCAGCATTTGTTGGCTGTGGTGATTTTCTAGGCAATATAAATACGTTGAGTAGGTTGCCATTGCTTTCTGAAATGAATGAGACGGAGTAAAATTGTTCATCTAGCGGAACCGAATCGTCTTGTAGCTCATGTAATCAGGTTTTCTGTACTTTACCAATCACATCCTCCATGTATTGAAGATACTTCATTGCTTGTACGGAATGTTAGTTGTTATTGTAATAGTCCTGGCCTCGATTGGTCTGTTGTCAGTAACTTGATTACACAGGTTGAATGTCTTGACTGTTTACATGAGTTCAAGACGACTCGGTGCGGCTAGAACGGATTTGGTTCAATTCCCGTCAATTGTAAGAATTATTTTCATTTATTCTCATGCTTCCTACTTTAAATTATTTGTTGAACAGCTTAACACAGGCAAATCATGTACTGACAGGGAGCTAAGTTAATCATTCACAAACCGCACTACGTGGCAACAAAGTTCACTCATCTCTCATTGTTATCAAAGAAACTTCCAAGGATGACGGAGCGATAGATCACGAGTGTCTGGAAACAAAAACGTCCTTGTAAATGTATAGGGTGCTGCAACACACGACGAATGCGGATATTAAAGCAAATTGTTTACAGTGTTACCATTGTCAGCATGCTATACTAGCAACAAAACAGAAGGACAGACTTCGATGTTATATATTGTGCTCACAAGTGGTAAAACTACAATGAGAGATCTCGCTGCTAGTATATTGCGTTTAACATTGGTAACATTAAAATGAGAGACCTCGCTGCTAGTATATTGTGCTCACAATAGGTAACACTTTAACATGTTTCTATTTATATCCGTGGTTCATCCAGCAGCATGGAAATACGTATAAAGGCTTTTACTCTGGAACAATGAGCAATGTTTCAATTGTTTCCATGGAAAACTGAGAAGTAGAAGATCTCAGCAAAATGGCAGCAACCACTCATTGCATCCTTTTATGATACCTCCGCAGTTTAGGGGTTAAGAAATAAGTGTTGATGGCAACACTAGATACAAGGTATATCTGATCGTTACTGCCATCAACTAAAGTTAAATGGGCACGGATTTGTAATATCGTGTTCTATGTTGCAGCTTCATAATTTAAAAGTGTTTACCTTTCTATGTTTCTTTATCACAGAATGCAGTGTATATGACAGAAACCAGAGCTCTCCAGTTCCAGCAATGTGTTTGTTGCTACATTATGTAACTTTTAGTTACCTTAGCGACTGTGTTTCCGATTGGACTGAATTGTCTCTTGTAATGTGGATGGTCTTTATAAGTTATTTACAACTGCCTTATCTTCTGACTCAGGAAACTAAGTAATGACAATCTACATCATACGACCTAGCGGCTAACGAGGAATCAATGCTATTTAACATTTGACAATTATCATGTTTTTTCAATGGTCACTTATTCTAATTCGTGTAACAGCCAGTGACAATAAAGGGGATAGTCAAATTGGTCATTTTAGAGATTGGCTGGTCTATTGGCTGTATTTCCCATTAGCCAATAGACTGTATACTAAGACTAGGAGTTTTCAATCTATTCACACAGCAGGCACGCGGTGAGCATTTTTAACTCGGATGGCGCGAGCAGTTCCTTACGAGAGTGCATCTAGGTGTCAAAGAACACCAGGTTGAGAACACTTGCTTTAGCAGGTTGTGGCTGTATGAGATCATGGCTGTTGACAGTCATTGCTGAATTAGTTTATTCTAAATTTTTGTACATTGTCCTTTTTTATTGAATTGACTACTGGTTGGTTATTTAGTAAAGTTATATAAACCATACACTGATGGATAAGTTATGTGTTTGTAGCTAGTAACCCACTGTTGGTTATCGTAAATAAATCTGTGTGATTACTATCTATATCGTCCTGAAATAACGTCTTTAAAAATACGTCTTGTTAACACTACCAGTATGTAATTTATAGTACATTTGTGTGACACTTACACCATTTGGGATACAATACCACCTCTGTTTGACACTACTACCATCAGAATTACACTAACACCATTTGGGATACACTACAACCTCTGTTTGACACTACTACTATCAGAATGACAGTAACACCATTTGGGATACACTACCACCTCTGTTTGACACTAACACCATTTGGGATACACTGCCACCTCTATTTGACACTACTACTATCAGAATGACAGTAACACCATTTGGGATACACTACCACCTCTGTTTGACACTAACACCATTTGGGATACACTGCCACCTCTATTTGACACTACTACCATCAGAATGACAGTAACACCATTTGGGATACACTACCACCTCTGTTTGACACTAACACCATTTGGGATACACTGCCACCTCTATTTGACACTACTACCATCAGAATTACACTAACACCATTTGGGATACACTACCACCTCTGTTTGACACTACTACCATCATAATTACACTAACACCATTTGGGATACACTACCACCTCTGTTTGACACTACTACCATCATAATTACACTAACACCATTTGGGATACACTACCACCTCTGTTTGACACTACTACCATCAGAATTACACTAACACCATTTGGGATAGACTACCACCTCTGTTTGACACTACTACCATCAGAATTACACTAACACCATTTGGGATAGACTACCACCTCTGAAAGTATTGATCTTCCTTTGAACACATTAAAACTGATCTCTCAGAATGAATTAAAAGAACAAGAAGAAGAATAGCTATAATACTTTGACAAACATACAAACAATTTTGAAATATTTAAACTCCGAATTCATGTGTGATTGTTTGTTCTTCACTATTTTATTATTCCTTATACGATCCTACATTATATCTTATGTTTTATACCTATGATCTAGCTCCTGTTATGTTTTTCTCCATTTCTTTTTCTATTTCCGATAACTTTTGTAAAATCCTGAAACTAAAGAGATAATAAATCAAAGAGCGAAGTGATTTTGAAAAGTCTCGCGAAGCTTAAAGACAAGATAAAAGTTACACAGCTTCATAGATATATGTACAAATATGGATAGAAGTATCACGATATTATGACGGGAAAAAAGGAATGGAAGGATTAAATCATGCTAGTAAGTAAGAACTTTTGAAGACAAGGGTGAAGGTAAGCAAGTACATTGAAATTACAAATAAAAAGCATTGAAATACATGCCTTAATTTTAAACCGGCAGTAGAAAAGAATTACTTGACGAAAAATAAGTTAAACAGTGATAGAAGAGAGTGGTTATACGTATAACGACTTGTCGAAGTTAAATAACGCCAATCCCCATCGAGACCAGCACCGTGCAGAGGTGATGGGGCTTAGTTCAGCCATCAGGGGCTGGAAACTAAGACTGGTCGGGCAGTCCCACTCGAGCAGGACCATTGTCTTGCCCAAGTAAGCAAAGTGCTGAAGACGGAGGCATCCAGCCAAAAGGCGCACAGATAATCAGGATGCCACGCACAAAACACAATGGAAACATGTCTACATTTATAAATAGTTATGGTGCCTGCCCTGTGGCGGACGTTCAGGCAGGGACGGTGCCGGGCCCTATACCTCGAAAGGGCCCAACCTCAGTTACTGGAAGTCCTTCTCAATTGCCCCGAGGAGCCAGGAGGCAAGGGAATAGAGCTACTGGCCAAACAAACAAACGACCAATAAAAATAATGCACTGGAATGCTGAGGGTGTCAACAGTAAAAGAGATGGATACAGCAAAAAATTGGAACTTGAAAATGTCCTCAGTGAAGAACAAGTTAGTATATGCTGTATCCAAGAAACACACCTCAGCAGCGACATAGCCTTCAAAATCAGAGGCTACCAGTGCTACCGGTCTGACAGAAAGGACAGGCGAAAGGGTGGAATTCTGACACTTGTTAAAAACAATATCAGCGCATGTCAGCTGGAAGTATATATGGAAGGGGCAGAATACCAGATGCTCCACCTAAAAACAGACAGTGCAGAATTCCATCTCCTGAACTACTACTGCCCAAATGATAAACCATTGGCACTAGACACAATTCCAGACAAAGAGAGACTTATGGTGTGTGGTGACTTCAACAGCCACTCTCAGAGCTGGGGCTACGATCATATCGACAAGAGAGGTGAGGAACTTGAGAGCTGGCAGGATGAAAATAATCTTATCCTTATTAACCAGCCAGCAGACTCGCCAACCTTCTACTCGAGAGCATGGCACACCACCTCTACACCAGATCTGGCATTCCACTCACCAGGCTTGGAATGGAACATCACACGTGTTTTTGGAAAGCAGCTTGGAGGTAGTGACCACAGACCAGTATTTCTGGAAATCCACAATGAATTTACCAAGGACAGCAGCACGCTCACTAGGTGGAACTATAAAAGGGCAGACTGGAAAATGTACCAGCATTTAACCAGTGTTCTAGCTAAGGACATGAACTTGGACAAAGACATCAATAGAGCAGTGAGTGAATTTAATAGATGTATACTACATGCTGCTAGTAAAACCATACCCAGGGGGGCACGCAAAAACTACAAACCCTACTGGAATGATGAACTGGAAAAGCTGCAAAATGAGATGGAAACATCTAGACAGCAGGCTGAGAACAGACCTAGCCAAGAACATCACAACAAATATCAGCAAACAAAGGCTAAATTTCAAAGAGCCAAGTTACAAGCCAGACGGAGTAGCTGGAAAGAAAAAACAGAGTCGCTGAACCTAGAAAGAGATACTAGGAAATTATGGAAACTTGTAAAACAACTAAATGATGAAGGTACAGGGAGAAATACCAGGATCACACTTTATAAAGATAGAGACATTTTAACAGGTAAACATGCAGCTGATTACTTTGCAGATTCCTTTGCAGAAGACAATAACGTCAAAGTCAGCCCAGACAAACAACAGGAGGTTCGAGAGAACCAGCAAAACATTGGACAAGGTGAACATATACCTGAAGTCATGGAGGCACCAATCACAATGAGAGAACTGGAGCATGCAATATCCAAATTGAAAATGAAAAAGTCCCCTGGAGCTGATGGAGTGTCCAATGAAATGATTAGAAACCTGGGAATTGCAGCAAGAGCAAAGCTACTGCAGATCTTTAACACAAGCTGGTCCACAGGTAATGTACCACAGGCGTGGAGAGAAGCAATAATGATACCACTCCTCAAATCAGGAAAAGATGGCAACACAGTCTCCAACTACAGGCCCATCAGCCTCACAAGCTGTCTATGTAAAACAATGGAGCGCATTATCAATCTTAGGATGCAGTGGCACCTTGAAAGTGAAAACCTTCTGGTATCACAGCAAGCAGGTTTCAGACAGTGCTACTCTACTGAAGATCAGGCAACCTACCTCTCCCAAGAGATTGAGGATGCCTTCCAAGAAAAGAAACTGGTACTAGCAGCATGGATAGACCTCAGGAAAGCATTTGATAAGGTCTGGAAAGAAGGGCTCCTAAAGAAATTGCGAAATTGCAGGGTTAGCTCAAGAATGTACAAATGGGTAAAAGCATACCTGCATAATAGAAGAGCCAGGGTACAATTAGATGGTTGCAAGAGCAAGAAAGTTCTACTGCGTCATGGAGTCCCCCAGGGAGGAGTCCTGTCACCCACACTTTTCTTGGTTTACATCAATGACCTAGTTGCTGAACTACCACACGGGATCAAAGTGGCAATGTATGCTGACGACCTGGTGATCTGGTGCACGAAAGAACATGCAACAGTGGCCACTAAACAAATACAAAGAGCTATCGATGCCCTAACCTTATGGGCAAATAGATGGTGCGTCAGCATTAACACAGATAAGTGCAGCACTACACTCTACCCTCTCACCAAAACAAAAAGTTGGTCATATCAAGATAGATGGAGAGCTCTTGAAAGAAGACAAACAACCCACATACCTCGGAGTTACTTTTGATGATAAGCTGACATGGAAGCAGCACATAAACAAAGCAACAACAAAAGCCAGAAGGAAGTTAGCTATCCTGAGAAAACTAAGTGGAACCACATGGGGAGACAGTGGAAATATACTCAGTAAAGTTTACCAGCAAGGCCTAAGACCACACCTGGAATATGGTTCAGCTGCGTGGTGTTCTGCATCAAACACCACATTACAAGATCTAGATAAAGTGCAAAACCAGGCACTTAGAATAATGTTGGGAGCAATGAAATCAACACCCTTAGCAGAGATGCAGAAAATGGGAAGAATGCAAACACTTGGCGAACGCAGAGACACAAAAGTACTAATTCAAGCAGAAAAGTTTCAGTGTATGCCAAGTCATCCAATGAAGGAAAGATTCCAAAATCTAGCAATGGGGCGACTGAAAAGGAGCAGCTTTATCCATCAAGCTAAACGACTCCGTAGACAACTTACAGACCTACCTGATGTTGACAGCCCCTTAAGGTCTGTACCAGAACAAACCCCGTGGAGTGAAAGCCATGGAATGCCAATATACATTCAGACCCATGTGAAAGGAATACTAAGCGAGGACGAACAGAACAGTGTGCAGCGAATGACAGTCACCCTCGGTTTCCTGGATGAGGAATATCCACAAGATATATGGGTCAGAGTGTTCAGAGATGGGTCAGCACAGAATGCTGTGAGGAATGGAGGTGCAGGTGTATATATAGAATATCCACACAAGCCTAGAGATACAATCAGAACACCGACAGGAAAATTCTGCAATAATTATGATGCAGAAATCCAGGCAATTAGTGTGGCAGCTAAAAAACTGCTGAACTCCAACTCTGGCCTACAGCCTGTGGTATTCCTGACAGATGCAAGGTCAGTGCTTCAAGCTCTCCAGTCTGGAAAACTAACAGACTTAAAAAAACTACTTAGCGAATTGTCGTACCAGTATAGGATAACCATGCAGTGGATACCCTCTCACTGTGGAATACCAGGAAATGAAAAAGCAGACCAACTGGCTAAAGAAGGTGCTGCCGAAGACCAACCAGATATACCAATCACCTACCATCAGAAAAAACAGATGATCAAGTCAATAAGAAAGCCACAAACACCAACACAAGATGACTATCACATTATGAACAGACCAGAACAAGTTATAATTCTACGTCTCAGAACAGGACACAACCGACTCCGCAGTCACATGTATACAAAGTTCAAGATTGGCAACACGGCCATGTGTACATGTGGACAGGCAGCACAGAGTGCCAAACATATACTTCAAGAGTGTTCTGAGCATGAAACGCTGAGGCAGACATATTGGCCAGAGGAAACAACACTGGAATCAAAGCTCTATGGGACACTGTATGAACTACAAAAGACAGTGAGTTTTATTAAGGAGACAGAATTACAGATATAGACATGTTTCAAGTGAACGAAAGAAGAAGAAGAAGAAAAAATAACGCCAATGAAAGATGGAACCCACATCACGAAGGCCTATGTTTCACAAGGATTTCCTAAAAATCGATAGAGTAATATAGTGACAGTTATGTTAAATGTGCTTAGTCAGGATTGTGTGGAAATAGTTTATATATATCCCTTTAATATCATGTTTCTGTGCGTATATTAGTTTCTTGAAATCCCCATACTCCATGTTTTCCTGAGAATTATAATGATTATTAAAATCAGAAAGTGAAGTATAGACATAGTGCTCTCTGGTCGCAGGAATGTGTTATCAATGACCTCAGTAACTCTGTTGACCTTCTTTTTTATCTGACCCAGACATAACAATGGAACAGAGACGACAGAGCACACTGATTGCTATGTGATTGCACTAAGTTCAGACACAATTATGCAAAATGGATAGTTCATTAGAGACAGCACAAAGAAATACATTTCAATATAAAATGGATAATGTCTTTTTAATCAAATAAAATAACACTTACTACAACGTGATACCAAATAGTTTTGTGAGATTTGAGTTATATTTTGTTGTGTAATTCATTCTGTTTGTGAACTATTAGTTATATTTTGTTGCGTGACTTGATCTGTTTTGTTAACTATTAGTTATATTTTGTGTTATAAACTATTAGTTATATTTTTTGTGGGACTTATTTCTTTTGTGAACTATTAGCTATATTTTTTACCTGACAATCTGTTATGTGATCAATTATATATTTTTCAGTGTGAATTCGACTGTATTGTGAACTGTCAAACTTAATACTTTACGCCCTATGATCAGCCCTATTAGTACACACCTGTATTGTTGTTGATACATTATATATATATATATATATATATATATATATATATATAACATTGGTGGGTAAAGTAAGATATGCTATATAAATCCAGTCCTACAAGCTATTTGACCATTCATCAGTAAATAACATTTTCCTATCTATCTAAATATTGCAGAGCATTATCCTAACTACTTCTCTGTAAGCTTCTTGGCTTTACGCTTAACGTTGAAACATTCCAAACGTTGAAAATGTCTTGTGTATTGTAATTTGTATTTTTCGTGTTTACACCTCATAACCCATTAGTTTTAGTGATAGTCTGTCGTGTTCATGTGAAACTTTCAAAAACCTGTGTTCCACGTAAGCACTATTGGTTCTGTGAAAGCTGTCTAGTCTTCTTAAGCTGTCTAGTCTCTTCCATTGTTGGCATATTCACAAGGTCTCCGATCTTGTATGACCATGTAGTCTTTGTCTAACTCCTGCACTTTTCCCTCAAACACTCCCCCCCCCCCCATGATCGATCTGTCTAAATCATTGTTGTTCTATATGTCCAGAATAGGCTATCATGTGTTTTTGTAAGTGAGCATGTCTTCTTCTGTGTTCGGGTACTTACGCATGTCTTATGTTGTTTTTTTTTAGATCGTCTATCTGTCCATTATATCCTTAGGACCATTCAATAGTATTTCATTGCGAAAGCTATTTTCGTTTCCATTGCCGATGTCATTGTCCAAGTCTCAAATCATATGTTGCCACTGGAAATATAGAGCTTCCTAATAGTCTTATCGTTGTTATTTAACCTTTCCCCTTATCATATATGTTGTGTATCTCTGATCATTTTTGTTTGGTGATTGCCATTCTATAATCTTTGCTGAAAAATATACTGTGATCATAATGGTTCACTCGAGATATTCGAAGCTGTTCACATTTTCTAGATCTAGCGTCAATGACTAATGTGTGTGTGAGATCATTTCTGCTGACATGCACTCGTTTTGCCTTCTTTTTTCATTGAATAAAATATTTATTTGCATCCTAGATATGATGGTTGACATAATTATGTAAATTAAAAATCATAGACATTATCCTAGATTGTGTAAGCAAGGATATATAATCCAACACATTCGTATTGTGTGTGGCACATGTGATATATGTATTATAATTGGTCGGTAAAAGAACATTTAAAATATACACGTTTATTGTGTATTAGTAACACGTTACCATTACATTCTATAATACCGACATTGTTTATTGTGTATTAGTAACACGTTACCATTACATTCTATAATACCGGCATTGTTTATTGTGTATTAGTAACACGTTACCATTACATTCTATAATACCGACATTGTTTATTGTGTATTAGTAACACGTTACCATTACATTCTATAATGCCGACATTGTTTATTGTGTATTAGTAACACGTTACCATTACATTCTATAATACCGACATTGTTTATTGTGTATTAGTAACACGTTACCATTACATTCTATAATGCCGACATTGTTTATTGTGTATTAGAAACACGTTACAATTACATTCTATAATGCCGACATTGTTTATTGTGTATTAGTAACACGTTACCATTACATTCTATAATGCCGACATTGTTATTGTGTATTAGTAACACGTTACCATTACATTCTATAATGCCGACATTGTTATTGTGTATTAGTAACACGTTACCATTACATTCTATAATGCCGACATTGTTTATTGTGTATTAGAAACACGTTACAATTACATTCTATAATGCCGACATTGTTTATTGTGTATTAGTAACACGTTACCATTACATTCTATAATGCCGACATTGTTTATTGTGTATTAGAAACACGTTACAATTACATTCTATAATGCCGACATTGTTATTGTGTATTAGTAACACGTTACCATTACATTCTATAATGCCGACATTGTTATTGTGTATTAGTAACACGTTACCATTACATTCTATAATGCCGACATTGTTATTGTGTATTAGTAACACGTTACCATTACATGCTGTAATACCGACATTGTTTATTATCTCTATCACTCATATAATTAATTCCTGCACATTTTCAAATATGACATATTTTTGGAGTCTGTGTCATCAAATATGTTTAACGGGGTACTCGACATCAAACATTTGCCACAAAAAAGAACAAATGAACATAGAAATTAGTATTAGTAATTTGCAAATTCGGAAGACGGCACACATGACTCAAATTCAAGTCGCTCGAGATGGCAGCTATTTAATGAAAAGTAGACCACATACTAATTCACATTTTTATGAATACTCACTAATCCCTATAGGTGGAAGTTGGGAGGGGGAAAAGAAGCTGGAAGTTGTTCCACTGTCGAGGACATTCTGTGTATACTTCCAGAATACATATTTTCACATACTCAAATTTATGTCGTCATCAACTTGGTACCCGTTCAGAAAAGACACCACAGGAGTGGAATACAGTGGTGATTGTTCCAATCTGGAAGAAAAACGGCTGTAAGGGGGACTGCACAATGTATACAGGCATATCATTCCTAAGTCACATATGAAAAACCTCTAGCAAGATACTAGAGAGAAGGATGCGCACATATATAGAACCGCAGCTAAACAACACAGTTAGGCTTTCCGAAAAATAGAACCTGTGCAGACATAATCTTCTCCTCAGAAAGATCAACAGAACATAACAAAGACTTATATCTGGTTTTCGTGGATCAAGAGAAAGCTTTTGCTAGAGTAGATAGAGCACAACTATGGATAACACTACAGACATACAGAGTTCTCCAACATCTGATAAGCCTATGTCAGAGCATTTACACCAATAATCAATGTGCAGTAAGAACGAGCACAGGTACATCGGATAATTTCCAATTCACACGGTAATGAAACAGGGATGAGTACTATCCCCGCTACTGTTCATAACATACAAAGATCACATTTGCAAAGTAGCAAAGACAACGGAATAAAACAATTTGAAGGATAGCTTAAACGAATTGTTATTTGAAGACCACCAAGTACTAGTATAATCATCAGAAGAGCAACTAAAAAGACAAATAGACAGATTACATCAAACATACCAAACCTTTAACATAGAGATACATATAGAGAAGAATGAAGTAATGAAGATAAGAAGAACAGCAAAAAACACCAACATATATATTAGAAACAATAGACTTAAACAAGTGACAGAATTCACATACCTAGGAAGCAATATAACAACAGACGGCAGGAGCAGCATAGAAATACACAATAGATGTAGTAAAGCATACCAAGATCTAGGACAACTGACATCAATCTTCAGAAACACAAATTTAGATTTATACACCAAACTAACACTATTCAAAACAATTATTATACCAATTATGTGTTACCAATGCCAAATATGGAAAACGACAGCACAAGATAAATGTAAACGTGTGGCTGCTGAAATGACATGCTTGCGAAGAATCCTGGGAATATCGCTAAGAGACAGAGTGAGAAATGAAGACATTAGACAATGAGCCGGTACTACTCCAATCTTGGAATATATTAAGAGACAACAGATAAAATGGTTTGCACAAATCAGCAGACTACCATCAGGCAGCATACCACAGCATATATGCAACACGGATACAGTGAAGGCAGACCTAGAGGTCGACCACGAAAAAGAGAATGGACCCCCAAAATAAAAGACGCGACTAACTCCACAATATACTCAGCACACACGGGGACCATCTACAGAGAACTCTTCTACCCCTCACGCTGAAAGGCAACAAAGGGTTTAGCAAATAGATTCAATATTAATATTAATACAGAACAGTAGACATACCCCCAAGTGTAGACAAACATTAATAGTAATCAAAACCCACAAGTAAACAAACCCCAAGAGTGGACAAACAACAAAAGTAGACAAATAAAATCCCAAGAGTAGAAAAACTGAGAAAGTAGACAAACCCAAAATTAGACAAAACCCCAAGAGTTGATAAACCCAAATGGCAGACAAACTCCCACAGTCAGACTAACCCCCACGATTGGACAAATCCCAAGAGTAGAAAAACCCTAAAGTATAAAAACTCCATGAGCAGTCAAACTTTAAGAGTAGTCAAACCTCAAGAGTATACACACTTTAAAAGCAAGCACACTCCAGTGCAAACAAACCCATGAGTAGACAAATACCAATATTAGACAAATTTCAACATTAGAAAAACCCACAGCAGACAAACTCAAGAGTAAACAAACACAAGAGTAGAAAAACACATTAAGAGTAGTCAAAATTTAAAGGTAGACACACCCCCAAACGTAGACAAACTCCACGAGTAGATAAATACCAATAGTAGACAAACCCCAAAAGTAGATGAACCCCAAGAGTAGACAAATCTCAACATTAGAAAAGCCCCGAATGTAGACAAACCCAAGAGTAAATAAACACCAAGAGTAGGCAAACATCAAGTAGGCAGACCCCGTGTTAAGTATGAATATTACTGGCAGAAAATATAATGTCCTCTCTACTCGTATGTAAAAAAAAACCAATCATTTTATCAGATCACGTGATATATGCATACAGTAGAGAGCCACCATCTTAATAACAGCACAGTCTGATCTTGATTTCTCAGCCTAATGAGCAACATAAGCTGATGCTAAAAAAATACAATAAAATACCTGAGGTCTGTTTCTATCATTAATTTTTTAGATCTATAAAAAGAATATAAATGTGAGGTAAATATTCGTATAGAAAATAAAAAATTTAATCGCTTGTGTTATACAACTGTATGTGATATTACTACGCTTACCATCTGTATATGAGAAGGCAATATTTAATTTATTTTCGTCTTAGACTTTGTTTATATTTGCAAAACAGAAGAATTATGAGCACGACATGCTTTTATTCGAAATGAGGAGCAGTCATATGCAGACGCAGCCATAAAAATATACAACCACACGCA
Organism: Meghimatium bilineatum; assembly: GCA_034231615.1. Lineage (NCBI taxonomy): Eukaryota > Metazoa > Mollusca > Gastropoda > Stylommatophora > Philomycidae > Meghimatium > Meghimatium bilineatum. The sequence goes on from CM067299.1 coordinate 94,855,652, forward strand.
AACGCAGTCAAAAGGATACGCACGTATAAGAAGACGCAGTCGTGGCCACAAGATCACTGTACTTGATGTAAGGCGGTATCGATCCTAGTGTACAAATGGTCTCGGAAAATAGCATCACTTTACTTTTTCTGTCATTTTCCGTAGCGCAAGGGCATATCAGTGAGCTGTTCAACCATTACATTATAAAGAATTGACTTGATTGTACTTGGGTTACCCCATATGTGCGCAATCCCTATAAATGAAGCGGCACGTCGCCTATCGATAGTGAGAGTATAACTCGTAACACATAACTCCGTAGCATCAAATGATGATCCGCAGAGATATCTGAAGAAATGCACTTTTTGAACAAGACGTCGGTAAATGGATTCCAAACAACAATTTCTTGTCACGGAACCGATCTGTATGACGTAGCAGCACGTATTACATCATCCTCATGGACAGCTGACAGTGCTAAATGACCCGAAATGTTCGTCTGGATGCAGCTGTTGACATATTAATTTAAGATTTGTGTTGCGTCTGTATACAACCAGAGTGGAACCACGGAACACAGATCATGCAAATGTAGTTACTATTATATACTCATCAGTCGAGCGTACGTCTTATCATCAAACAGATAGAAACATTGTATATTAAACATCCTGCTCCCTTGATCTATAGTTCAAAATAGTAATCTGCACATCTCTAGATGTTTCCACACCGTTTAAACGTCCGCATTTTCTTGCTACTTGCCGTTCTACTTTTCCTACTGTTAGAGTGCAGCATGACATTTTGTATTTCTAAAATACACATTGCAAGATATATTTCGTTAATTATTACTTTTCTACTCATTCCCAGCATTTGTTTAACTGCAGGTCTGCAGAATTGTCTTACCTTGTATTTGTATATTTATGTCTATTTATTCTTCCATGTGTATGTTTATTTTATGTCTGGAATTGTATCATAATTTTTCATTAAATGTTGCTATTGTTGAAAGAAGTTACTATACTTTTTCTCTCAAAAGATTTTTGAAACAACAGTAACAGATTCGTGTATCCTTTTAGGTCTGTGATATTGATTTCATGATATGCTAATGACTTTATTCTAAGTCTGTGCTATTGCTTTCATTGTAATTAGATTCTTTTGACTTCATTCTAAGTCTGTGCTATTGATTTCATTGTAAGATTGGACATTTATAGCTTTCTCTGGTTTAACAAAAAGTATCCCTTGTGCTGAGGTATGCTCCTTTCAACCGTGTGCGTTAGTACAATTTGACTATCTCTGAGCTAGTAACTACCAAAATATAGTGGAACGGTTCTGATAATCCAGTCACCACGACTTTCGAATTATATTTTATTATACAATTATGGTAATGTACAGAAAATTTGTGTTATCACTTTCAAAGCTGACTTCACAAGAGATGTGCTTTATCATAAACATCTTCCCTGTCTACCAACCCTTACACAATTAGATAATGAATACCAGAAGAAATATGATCAGGTAAAGTGGTCAAATCAAATCTAGCGTACAAACAGTCTCAGAAAATAGGACTGACATCGCATTATCATCACCTAACATCGCATTATCATCATCTAATATCTCATTGCCATCCCTTAACAACTCACTATCATCATCTAACATTGTATTAAAATCCCCTAAACTACACATTATAATCCTCTAACAACGCACTAAAATCCCTAGTATCATATTATCATACGCTAACAGCGCATTATTAACATCTAACATCACATTATCATCACATAACATCGAATGATCATCACCTAACCTCTCATTATCATTCTATAACATCGCTTTATAACCATCTAATGTCATATATGGAAAAACAACAAAATAGAAACGAAATTGATAATATTACGAACTTTTATTTTTTCGGTTGCAACATACGGCTGTGAAACATGGACCCTAAGTAAAACAGCAGCGAAGAAGATCAACGACTTCGAGATGAAATGCTATAGAAAGATACTTAGAATATCATGGAAGGAAAAAAAGAGAAACTCAGATATTATAAACACATTGGCGATTCCAGAGTATTGGTTACTAAACACAATAACAAAAAGAAAACTACACCTGTTTGGTCTTATAAAGATACACACCTGTTTAGAAAGACAAATAATGGAGGGCAGAGTACGATGGACTGATGACATTAAAGATAACATAAATACATCGTTGGAAAATGCAAGCCGCATCGCCCAAGACAGAGAAAGGGGTTCAGAGATTATCGTCTTCTATTTATTTGCTAACCCAGTTGTTGCCTTTCAGCGTCAGGGGTAGAAGAGTCTCTGCAGACATCCCTCTTGTGTGCTGAGTATATTGTGGAATTTGTCGCCTCTTTTATCTCGGTGGTCGATCGTTTTCGTGGTCAGCCTCTAGGTCTGACTTCGCTGTATCTGTGTAGCATAGATTGCTGTGGTATTCTGTCTGATGGTAGTCTGCTGATGTCTGCATGTCATTTGGACTGTTGTCTTTTAATATATTCCAATATTGACGTGGTGTCGTTTTTTGTCGAATGTCGTCCTTCCTCACTCTCTCTTATCGATATTACTAAGATTATGCGTTAGCACGCCATTGCAGATATCAAAAGTTTACGTTTCCCTTGTGCTGTTGTCATGTTTGAGATTCGTAGTACAGCGTTGGCATAATAATCGTTGTGAAAATGTTATTTTGGTGTTTAGATCTACATTTTTGTTTCTGAAGATTGGTGTCCTTTGCCCTAGGGCTTGGTATGCTTTACTACATCTATTGTGTATTTCTTTGCTGCTCTTGCCGTCTTTTGTTATTTGTTATATTACTTTCTATGTATATGAATTTGATAGCTAGAAGTCAAGTTTTTAAGTCTGTTGTTTCCAATATATATATATATATATATATATATATATATATATTGGTGTTTCTTTATATTTTTTATATTATCTTCATTGCTTCGGTCTTTTCTATATTTATCTTCATGTTAAAGGTATGACATCTTTGATGTAATCTATCCATTCTATACAATCTATACACTTAAATAATCACAAACTATAATGTGTAAATATTTTATATTTTTCCGCCAATTTCTTCTCTAATTGTTCTTTAATGTGCTATTTGTCACACAATTAAACTCAGAGCAACCAGTTTGACCAATCTAGCATTGAAGAGCAGGTTAAATCTCCCACTCTTAGGTTTACTGACAAGTGTGAACATAAATCTGGTGTTATACAATAGACAGTTTACCTGTTCCATATAGTGTTCCGTATCATATAAAAGAATGTTTTTCCCCAACTTATAATATTTATTCCTGAGCTACATGTTCAGTCTATCGCTATCATGAAATTTAAATACTAAACACAATAAATGTAACAGTTCTCTATTATTTCCTGCAATGTTACTTTTATGCTAGGTATCCTAGATATGGCAAAAGCTTCTGTGTTTTGTTTTCAGTACCGCCGAGACCACTATTTCCGTTTTAATATACTACAATTTCGGCATTTAATCTATGATCATTATCACATTTTACTATTCAAGATTATGTCGTTAACAAATCTGAAGTTATTTATTGTGCACGTCCCTGTTACTGTTTAAGCACATAGATTACAATAATTTTCAAGTAACTTCGTGTAATGCCATTCCTAATATTTCAATATTTTGATGCACAAGATAACTTACCTTCCGAGACGTTCGTATCTCTCCGTCAGAATGCAAACTGATATTGCCTTGCACGGAATTCCAAGACATCGCTAAATGCTTGAGATGTTCCCACCTTATTTCATGAAAATTGCATTAATGTGTCTAAACATCGTACTCGAATAACTGAAGTCTGTTGACATGGTTTGTGTAAGTCTGTAATCACGTGTCTACTTGCAGCGACAAATGGTCGTTTCGATTCCTCAAACACTTAAACCTTATCTCTAGACAGAATGTGTTATATTGTTGATCGCTATCCTTTCTATTACTTCAAAGAGTGCACTAAACATCAACATTGTTCTCTACCACGCATCTTCTACAAGAAAATTCAAGTAGGAAGCAAGAGGATAAATTAAAACATTCTTCAGACTAACGGGAATTTAACCAAGTACCTTCTAACTGCACCGAATCTCCTTGTAGCTCGAGTAAACGGGTTTTTCCGTACTTGACTAACCACACCTTCTAGGCAGCTGAGTTGAGTTAAAATAAAGAGTATATTATCACTTTTATTGAATTCTCAGTGTTATTAATTACTCTTGACAGAATGAGAACTTTCTTCCTGCGTTTTTTTCCATAGTACGAGAGGTAAGTCTGTGTAATCTGCTGAAAAAAAGGAAGTTAACATTAAAACTAAAACTATTTAAGTACATACTAAAAAAACTGCTAATTATGCATATGTATACGATATATATATATATATATATATATATATATATATATATATATATATATATATATATATATATATATATATATATATGAGACAACGCCGTTTTTTCAGCTCATTATAGAAATTTAAACAGCTTGACCGTTTCGGAGGAAAGTTGCCACAGTGATTAAATTAATGAGATCTTGTGCTCTCCCACCGTCAAATTGAGAAATTTAATCACTGTCCTGTTATCCGGCAAAAGATGACCATTCAATTGATTAGTTAACCTCTTACCTTGGGGTGTGCAAAAGTTGAATAAACAAATGGTGGGATTAGAACTAGAAATAATATTCTTGCATTTCAATCGATGTTTACTGTGTTTTAACAGGTTCACTATTCTTCTCCTTGCCTTTTGCTAATGTTGTGTATATATTTGTCTATGAGACAACAACAAAAACTAACTCCGCCTACCTGTCTATTGTATTTTAAAATTCATATCCATCGGTCTTCGAATTCTCAAAATATCGCTTAATGGGAATACTGCAACGCTTATCTATTAATATTCAATTTTACGCTCCCATTTCTTCTGTCAGTGTTAGCACGGTCCGTTGCAGCACGGGTCAATTATCAACTATGATATTATTCGGAGTCGACTCCAGAGAATGTGGGTTATTTTTTAGGCTCTAAAACATAACATATTAAAATGCGTTGCTACATTATACGAAACATATTCGCGACTATTCGTTTTGGAGGGAAATAAACCCATTAGTCAAATCATATAACCACCGAAGACAGATGTGTTAATTATATCTTTAACATGCATCATGTGTTATCATCATTTTTCTATTAACAAGTTTCATAATATTTCACTAATATACCAATATGTTCACCTGGGCAACGTTGTGTATTACCTCGCATGTGTACGTTAACGTTGTATATGTATTTTATTTTATATTATATATTTTTAAAATTACAAAGCGCAGATTCAAAATACCATGTACATAACATATTGATTTCATGTGGCATAAAATACTTTACTCATTCTATAATTAAATAAATTCTATAATTAAATAAATATAACTGTGTAGTTATTTAAATATGCAGTTGTCATCATCATCAAGTACCGTGCCAAATGGTGTTGACGATCATATCTCTCCATGTACATCGATCTCCCATATATGTCATCATCACTGTAGGTTTCGTCAATCGAAGCCATTTAGTCAAACTGTCCAATATATTTTCTCTAGTCTTTCCCTTGATCTTTTCCCTTCTATCTTTCCTGTTGTCACTATATTCCCAATATCTCCTCTTGTCATTATGTGCCCAATACATGTTGACTGTTTTTTTCTTATATTATCAATAATGCATCTTTTCACATACATCGTTTTAAGATATTCTTCATTAGTAATCTTTGCTGTCAAAGAAATGCGTAACATTCTTCAAATAAACCAAATTTCCGCTTCCTCCAATGATTTTTGTGATCCCTTATGTATTGCCCATGCTTCACTTCCATAGAGTAGCACTGATTCAATGTAGCATTTGAGGACACGTTTTCTAGTATCCATCGATATGGACTTGTTGCATAGAATATTTTTAATTTTATGGAATGCTTGTTTTATGTATAAATATGCAGTACCAATCTAAATTTAAGTTTAACAAAAGCCGAAACCAGTAACTAACAGTAACTAATAAATAATTAGCTCTAATATTTCTATATTAAACGAACACATGCAACGACTTGGTAATTTGGTGCACAGAATATCATGTAACAGTGACCTCCAAACAGATACAATAAGCTATAGATGCCCTTAACATCATCGGTAAATAGATGTCGTGTCAACATTCACATAAATAAATGAAACGCTATAAGACCATTTGGTTACAAAAATAACACTTCCTATGGTGAATTTACACTACACTTAACCGAGGTCATTAATCCAATAATATTGTATCACAGCTTTTAACCATCATTAAATACTGGAAGACGCGGTTCTAGTGCTCCAGTCAACACAACCTCCAAAGATTAATACAAAACCTATAAAACCGGTATTATAAACATAAATTGAGAGCATATGGGAGATGTTTAGCAGCTCATATTTGATAGTAAGCAGACATGTGGTCAACACAGCAACAAAAACATAATGGAGAAAGTTAGCTGTTCTTAGAAAAACTGATTGGAACAACGTAGGGAGTCAGAAGGAAATATACTTTGTAAAGTTGTTATACGAGCATCAAACTCAACAAGATGCAATAATTACATAGTTGCATCACAAGGCTCTAACTGGAAAGCTTTGGTTTCCTCTGCCCTATGCCCAGTATTCGGCGGCGTAGATAGATAGATAGGTAAATATATAAATAGATAGACAGGCAGACAGGTGGACGGACGGACGCGAGGATGGATGGATGGATGGATGGATGGATGGATGGATGGATGGATGGATGGATGGATGGATGGATGGATGGATGGATGGATGGATGATGAATAAATGGATAGATTAATGGATGAATGGATGGATTAGATAAAGACAGACAGAGATAGATAGACAGATGGACTTACGGATGGATGGATGGATGGATGGATGGATTAGATAGACAGACAGACAGAGACAGACAGAGACAGACAGGCAGGCAGACAGACAGACAGACAGACAGTTCTTTGACTTTCACAGCTCAGTGCGCAGGTAAAAGGACCATAGAGTGGGGCCTTTGCGGTTACTACGAGCATGATCATAGCACTATGACGATAACCAGGGCATTTAAGTGGGTATGCACACAGAAGGTAACGCAGGAATGCACCTTGAGTGTATGATTATGAGTGTATGCACCTTGAATGCACTATGTGTATGATTAGGAAGGTACAGGTGGGTCTCGTTCGCGAACAGTGGATTAAGGCCTTGAGAAAGGCGAGGCTGAAAGTGGTTACATTTATTATCGTGCCGGGGCATGTGGGTGTTCGAGACGCTGAAAGTGAAGAACAACTGGTGTCATGTGCGATTGTGGCACAGGGCAATGGGGCAATGGATCGAGCTGATGTTTTGAATTCCTTAAGAGATATAGCACGCGATAGTGACACTAGTGTTAATGATGATTCCTTTTCAATGGCCAGGATTAAAGATCAGAGTTTGAAATGCGGTGTTGCTAGAAGTGAATATTTTGGAAGGCGTAAAATAATGATGGTCAACCAGCATAGAACAGGTGCTGTCAGCAGAAATATAATGGCGGATAGACTAAGGGAGAGATCGTAGCAACTATGGACGTGTCCATTTTGCACTGATGATGATCCGACAACTAACTAACTAACTAAACTAACTAACTATGCTCTGATTTAACAAATTGGATTAAATTTTACGGTTCAGAAGAGTGTAACTCACCATATGAGATACTTACTATTTAACTAAACCATGTCTAGGGCGTCTGTTGGTAGCATTTCTTATTCGGGACATACTGTTCAACCATTTGCATCTAAATACGAGGATAACATAGAGACATTTCTCTTTGAGGTTTCCTGTTTTGAGCCAATTTGTTACTAATATCGATAGAAAATAAGGTTATTCATCAAGATAATTACGTTCGCTTATCTAGGTATGTCCAATGTGTCCGTGCTTTTTAAAGGTTGACGAAGCATACTCAAATCTATCAATGATTTCTCGCATTAGCCAATAAGCGTGACGTGCAGTGTGAGATCATCACGCATGACTGTTCTTGAGAAGGGCTCTGTAAATCTGCATGATAATTTTCTGCCATTTTGGGTTAAAATTACCCTTTTCGTCACGTGTTAAAAGTTCTGATATAGTCAAACTGATTAACGTACGTGGGTGAAAGCAGCGTATCTCACAATTGGAAGTAATTTAATTTGTAGTACGGTACACGTAGACGCAACCACATGTTAAATTATTTCCATTGTTAATGTTTGTAAATTTCATGTACATCATTTAATAATTGAAATATTTATTTATTTAGGGTTCGGCTTAGGATTAGTTATGTAAAACACAACTATCCTAACCCAAACCCTAAAAATAAATATTTAAATTATTAAATGATGAACATGGAATTTACAAACATTAACAATGGAAATTATTCGACTATGTGGTGGCGGCCATTTGTACAGTACCTAATTTTTTTTTAAACGGTTCACTCTATAATTTTTTTACTCTGCAATCATCTAAAATAAATAGATATGTGTAAAACTTAATTTTTGATTATAATGGCTGCATACTGCTATATCTATTTACAATAAATATATTCATTATAATAACTACATACAGTAATTTCGTGAGGTTTTCTTTTATTTAGCTTTCTGAGGCTTTTTCAGGAATAGAAATATGAATGATAATTGGATAGACTGTCGAATATATTACTTTATCTATCTTTCAACTATCTGTGGGAAATATATGCACAAGAATATCTTTCATCTTGTCTTATCTTTTGCTATTACTTCAGTTTATGTTCATGCTCTGATGATTTTCTTTTATATCTGCAGTATATCTAACACTTCTTTCCACGTTATTCGTGTCTTCCTATTGCAATCTTTCATTATAGAATTCTGAGCAATGCGTCTTGTACACTAACACTAATAATAATAATAATAATAATAATAATAATAATAATAATAATAATAATAATAATAATAATAATAATACGACCCATCACTCGTCAGGGTTGAAGGTGTGCTATACTGGATACACCAGTCCACACCCCCCCCCCCCCGAAACATCTCTATCTTCAGCCATTCGGAGGAGTGTAAAAATATCACGCACGACCATTCCTTAATGTTATAAATCCAAGATTTTCTCTGTCCCCGCTCTTCCTTCCAACCTTGACTGTTCCTTGCAAAATTATTTCATAAAGTGAGTCGTGTCTCGTTACATGTTCAAATCAAAGACGTTTTGCGCTGCTTCACCATTGCAAAAAGTGGTTCTTGATATCAAGCAAGTTTGTTTAATTCTTTTCACACAACGCTTTCTGATGGTCGTCTTAATAGTACGTTATATACAATTCGATCCCGTGTTTCATGGGTTCTTTTTTCAGCCGATGTATGCTTATTTAACTGCCGAAATGGTTGACACTAAAAATACTGAAAGGACCTATAGTTGATGCGCAAACAAGAGAAGTGTAGCACTAAAAATAAGTGGGGGAGGGGGGTGTAGTTTGGTTTCAGCGGTGTGGAATAAAGGAAGATGGACAGAGTGAATAAGAACAGAAAATAAAAAGATAGAGAAATACAAGCTGGCATAGCGTCAATTATGGTAGGTCAGAATGTGGAAGTGCTATTAAAAGTGCTATAAGAAGCTAGCTTTTGCGGCACTCAGCAGATCTCACGAGCACAGCTTATCACAATGAGCCATTCACCGACATGTCAAGTACGCACGCACTTTCTGAGATTAGCTCTCGCGTGTCAGAATCAATGATTTGCCATTGTAACTATTAATAATTGTTCTTAGTTCTTGCCATACTGGACATTTTCGTAGATAAAAACAAAATATTAAGTAATAATAACTTGTATTTACCCCATGACTAATAATATTACTAATTATATGCCATTTTCTACACAGAACAGCCTTTTTATACATGTGACTCCTACACATTTCCGCTGTCATCTTCCGCAACTTTTTCACACGTTATTCATTTTACGTCGTCTGTGTATTTCCAGGATAAAAAACGGAGCAAAGAATAGTAGCATTATCTACCTTATATGCATGGCGTAGGAGGTGACTGAGAAGGTTGTAGAGTGGAGTCTTCTTCCTATATGGTGTCAAAGTGATGCCGGATGTGTCAGGCCGAAAGGCTCAGATATCGCAGTTAAGCTGTAAAGTATAAAACAACGAATTCCGTTCTGCGGACTACATCTTGTTAGAACAGGAAAACTGTAGGCTAATTCCATCTTAAGTACCATCTCTATACTACCATTTATTGCAATCTATTTGATAGCAATTGACATTCTCTGTATCTCAGAGACGACGGCATCAATGTAATAATAATTAGTCTGAAATTATAATAATAAAAATAGGCATGTAGTGTTGGACAGGTACGAAAGTCCCTCTTTGGAAATATTCCGACAAGAAATACTTTCTAATGGTTAGTACATTTGCTTTAGGTATGCAATCTTAAAGCACGTTTATTACTTTCGAGTGACACTGTATTCTCACATACACCTTATATCAGTCTCTAATGATACAGCAATGTATATCATCAAAATAATACTGTTTCTTTACTTCAACGATAACAATAATCACATGTCAGTATATGGATATAACCACGAGTATACATGTCACCCCTAAAAGAGGAAATCAACAAAACGCACTGATCAATAGTAATATACAGATAACTGTTAGGTAATTTCACAACATTCATCAATCCATTTTTGTAACTATTTTTCATTCGTTCTGTTCGCGTTATACCCCTTTATGTCTTGCTGTGACAAGGGTAGAAGAGTTCTCTACAGATGACTTTTCAACTTTTTTTTGTCTAGAAAAAATACACCATATTGTATTCTCTACACGATCTATACACTTCTGTACTCATGAAAAAACATGCGCAACATCCTATTAGCCGTTCCACCTTAGTAATGTCACTGCATCAATCTTAATAGAAATAAGACTGCGTATTATTTCGGACACGACAACACTTCACTGGTACACTGAAATCACGAACATTCTGTTTGCTTCGTATGACGTATGGACAATAGAACGTTCTCTGCAGGGTAAGATATAGATTCTGTAACTCAATAGGACGGCGAAGACCAACTACATCATGTCAGCAACGATACCATACAAAACTGAATACCTCCCTGTTGATCACTACAGACCACCAGTTATAGCTAGCCTACGACAAGATGCTATGAATAGAGTGCCGCACAATATCGATCCCTATAATATTATAGTCGGAACTTCTGTTCAGACGTAAACACTGAAATGTCTACCTAATCCCAGTCTCCCGTCACATTTCCTTTATACTAAATCCTGAGAATATTTGCGTTAGTTTAGTCTCGGTGATTGTTGTTGTTGTTTAAGTACCTAGGACTCAGGACTGATTAGCTGTTAGTTCATATGTGCAGTAAGGAGTTTGGCCAGAGGTTTGCTTCAGGCTCACAGACTCCACTTATCAGAAAAGTGCAAAGCTTTAAGAAGATCTCTTCTACTCAAGAGAGGTTCCGTCTCGGTGAAATAGAGGTTACTGTGTCCGCCTTACAAAACAATTTACTGGAAATAGTTTGAGAAGTAACCTTACATTATACAGACAATGTGATTGGATATATTATTGGTGAAAAAATATTGGAAAGTTGGTTACGTCGATCTCAGAAGCCGGATATACCGAGTTAAATCCACGGTTCGGATAAGCATTTTTGTCTTCAGAGTTACAATAAAAAAATTCTTCCTGTACACTTCGCGGCGACAGCTATGGCAACGGGGCCTTTATTTCCACAGACAAAGAAATCATCCCTGCACTCCTTAACAGACAGCACGCAGTAATGAAAATATACTTTGTAGCTTCAGCTAATAAAAAGTGTGGAAAAGTCGAACGAGTCAAGATAAGAGTTATGCTGTCGACAAAATACTACAGATCTGTTCGCTCATGTCCTAGAGGGTTGGTTTTCCGGCATTTTGATTATTTCTATGCGTTTCATTGGGTCTTGGCTATTTTTGGTGGTCGACTGTAAGTATATAAATAGTGACCAACGGAAACCAAGACAATAATCAAAAAACGTAACGAATGAAGTCCTGTTTAGATTCTGAAGTTAGCTCTTCTATACGGGAGATGGTGATGGATATAGGGCAGGATATTTTGAAGGTATTTTTATGGGTCACTGGAGAATTCACTTTTCACCTGGGAGCTGTGGTAGTGTAATGTTAAGTTATTCTCCCTCCGACGACAATACCAGGTTTCCACTTCACTTGCTATTCGTGTTTTGAAGACAAAATTCAAGATAGAATAATTTAAAAATTTAAATTCAATTTAATTTTAAATTCATTAAATTCAAGAAAGACAAGATAGAATATATAGAAGTCCAAAAAAGTATCTATATTTGCTTCATAGACTACAGCAAGGCCTTTGACAGAGTCCAACATGAAAAATTAATCAAATGTCTTCTAGAAATAGGCATAGATGGAAAAGACGTCAGACTGATTAGAAATATATATTGGGAACAAACTGCATCAATAAGGTGTGAAAATAGCTACTCTCCATACATAGAAATAGGAAGTGGGGTAAGACAAGGATGCATTTTATCACCAAGCCTATTTAATATCTACACAGAGAATATCTTTAAAAATATAGAAGAAACACCAGGACTCAAGATCAATAGGAAAATAATAAACAACATTAGATATGCAGATGACACTCTTCTTTTAGCAGAAAGTGAACATGAACTACAAAGACTAATAGATCAAGTCCATAAATCAAGTAATGAATATAAACATTCAAAAAACAAAAACCATGATAATCAGCAAAGACACAGAAAAACAGGAGATAAACATAAACATACAGGGAGAGAAACTACAACAGGTAAAACAGTATCAATATCTTGGACACATAGTCACAAATGATGGCAGATGTGAAACAGAAGTTAAAAGGAGAATAGGAATGGCTAAAAGTACCTTCAATGGCATGAGGAAATTATTAATATCTAAACAAATTACAAACAAGTTAAAAATGAGAATTATAAAATTCTACATCTATTCCATATTAATATATGGCTCAGAAACATGGACACTAAATAAACAATTAGAAGACAAAATTCATGCCCTTGAGATGTGTGTATATAGAAGAATAGGGAGAACATCATGGAAAGATAATAAAACAAATAAAGAGGTGCTAAAGACACTTAATATGAAGAAAGAATTACTAAGAGAAATAAAGATCAGGCAAATAAAATACTTTGGACACATTAAAAGACATGACACCTTATTGAAGACCTTACTTGAGGGTAAAGTCAAAGGGAAGCGAGCAAGAGGTAAGCAGAGATACAAGTGGGAGAGTAACATTACACGATGGACAGGTTACAGTCTAGCAGAGTACACCACCAAGACAAGAGACAGGAGATGTTGGAGATACGTTGCAGCCAACCTTCGTTGCGGAGACGGCACTTGATGATGATGATGATGAAGACAAAATTACTCCCATGGTTCACCCAATCATCAGGAAATAAGGTGACAGGGTTTATACTATTGAAAGGTTGGGAAATGACACTATCACAACTGACGAACAAGGACGAAGGCGACGCTAGTCTGACCGTGACCCATCGGCGCTATAGACGGTCTGAGGGTTTCTGGTCAAGCATTGACTATGCAGTTGGCACTTCTGGGAAACCGTGGGGTATGAAGCTGATTCATTTAATCATAACACTTACACTTAAACTTGTATTATATAGTTAATGTATGGGTTTGGGATATAAATACCACAGAATTAATATACATATGTCTATACCCTTTATATAAGAAATTTTGAAAGAATATAAAGTGCATCGATTCGCATATGAATGTATTTTGTTAAGATTTAACTAAACAAACAATCGTATTTATATATATGTTGCGCAATACTGATAAAATATATGATTTGTAGAATTCCAGAATGATTTGTGGAAGAATAAACATATCTTATATTTTTACATAGCTCTTCAAATATGCAAAAACGAATTTGTGATCATAAAAAAGACAGACGAACATTCTGACAGATATATTGCATGCATACATAACGAGATGACTGGATTAATATATGGATGGGAGGGTGGGTTGCTTTATGGATGGGTTATTGGATCCTTGATGAGTGTGTGTAGACGAATAAATGGATGGATTTAGGGATGGATAAAGAATAAATGGATAATTTTACATTAGCATTAACATGTGAAAAACAATGTACATTTTCATTTACTATAGAAACAACATGGGTTTCCCAAGACATCTGATTCATCTAATAGAAGAGCTTTACCAAGATCAAAAGACTGCAGTGAAATTAGAGGGCGATCTCTCAGAGTGGTTTGAGGTACAGAGTGGAGTAAGGCAGGGATGCCACTCTCCCCATACCTGTTCAACATCTACGCAGAAAATATAATGAGGAATGTGAGACATCGGCGATTATGAAATACAAAAATTATGCTACGCAGACGACACTGTGCTTCTTTCCAACAATATAAAGGAATTGGAACAACTAATTAAGAACACAATGAAATACAGCGAATCACAAAACTTATATTTAAAAGTGAAAAAAATTATGTAAGCAGATATAACAACACAACAACCAAACATCAGAATAGACAATACAGAGATCAGATGTGTGGATAAATTTGAATACTTCGGAGCAAACATCAACGGTGCAGGAGACTGACTGCATGGCAAAGGTAAGGAATAGAGTGACAATGGCATATTGTAAAATAACACGTTTGAAAAACATATGGAAAAACAACAGAATGGAAACGAAACTGATAACACTAAATACATATTTTTCAGGTTGCAACATACAGATGTGAAACATGGACCCTAAATAATATAGCGACAAAGAGGACCAACGCCTTTCATATGAAATGCTACAGAAAGATACTTAGAATATCAAGGAAGGAAAACAAGAGAAATTCAGAAATTAAAACGCATTGAAGATGCCAGTGTTAGTTACTAAACACAATATCAAAAAGAAAACTACACCTGTTAGCTCATATAAAGAGACACAGCTTTTTAGAGAGACAAATAATGAAGGGCAAAGAGACTGGGTGAAGGAGAATGGGCAGACCAAGAAGACGATGGACTGACGACATTAAAGATAACATGAATATTCAAGCCGCATGGCCCAAGACAAAGAAGGGATCAGGGAGTTCATTGGGAAGACAATGTTCTGTATGGAATACGTCACGTGACACAGAAACACTACAGGAACAAAATTTCACAGATGCTAACTGTAATGAAAGCTGTAATGAAAAACTGTAATCTAAACAAAGTTATCGTAATTCGCTACATATTCATAAATATAGATTTAAACACATATTTAATTGTGTTAATATCGCTTATAATTTATTATCACAACTAGATGGTACGTCCTACGACCGTGTGTTGACACGGTGCGAAAGGGAAGCAAAGAATAGTGACACTGCTAATTTCCATGCATGTCGTCAAATGCGATTAAGGCAGTCGTAGAGGTGGAATTGGTGATCTCATCCCATAGGTCAATTGACCAAGACGTAAGTTGCTCAATTACTACTAAGTTGTTCAATTACTACTAAGTTTTTCAGTTACTACTACGTTGTTTAATTGCTACAAAGTTGTTAAGTTACTAATAATTTGTTAAATTACTACAAAGTTGTTAAGTTACTAATAATTTGTTAAATTACTACTAAGTTGTTAAGTTACTAATAATTTGTTCAATTACTACTAAGTTGTTAAGTTACTACTAAGTTATTTAGTTACGACTGTGATTGAAGGACACAATTTACACATTTATAATTATACTAACATCTTCAAAATGTTGTCAGGATCTATTTTTCTATATATTCTCATCTTAAAGGCATAAATTATCTTTTCTATTTATTCATTGTCGATATTTCTGAACCATTCATTACGTATAGAATAGATGTAGTGAATCACAATTTCTGTTTTTAATTTGTTTGTAATTTGATTATAAAGTATCAGTTTCATCGTGCATTTAAAGCACATTTAATAAATGCTATTTTCCTTTGTAAATTCTGCACACGTAATAATTTAATAATAAATTAAATTATTGTAAACGAAGGGTACGTCATGGGATGTCCATACATTACTTTAACAAATAGGAGAGGCGGGGAGAGTCGGGAAAATGTTGATAGTTGTGGGAAGGGATGGGTTAACAAATGTTTATATCAGCAATACAGTTTTTTATGCACCAAAGTTTTTCTTTTAATTTGAAACATTTTATAATAATTTTAAATTTTCAAAAGCGTTTATTTTGTTAGTACTCTCACCTATAATATGTTTACGTGGAGGAGGGTTAGACATTTGTTTACATAAATAAGCAGGTTTATTCCTGAATTCTTGACAGTTATTGACAAGGACGAGGGGTTAAAAAGTGACAAAAATTGTTGTCAAATATGGACACGTAATTTATGTGGACATTACCTTATCTTTATTGTTTTTATCCTTAACAGTACCCTTATTTTTTCTTTCGGAGGTACAATCAACATCCTTCCTGTACATGTCGCGGCGTCTGCTATGGCAAAGGGGCCTTTATTTCCATAGTCCATAGAAAGCTCCCTGCACTCCTTCACGGAAAAAACATGCAGTAACGAAAGATTACCTTATTTTGTCGTATTTTATGGTATATAAGCCGATAATTTTTCGTACTTTTATTTCATTACTGAAGTGCGGGGAAGGGTGTGGAGTATGTCGTTTATATAAAGCGTAAAGGCATAATAATGTTAATTTAAATAAAATATAATACACGTCAAAGTTGGATACATAACCGAAATATACTAACCAGTAAGTATCATCAGTTCCTAGATTGAAACTCACAATTATTCACTAAACTCACTCAAATCCTTCTAAATTAGAATGAATATCAGAATTCCACAAATCCAATACCGCTAACGCAATTCATCTTCTGTCATGGGAATATCAGAGTTTCATATCATTGTCATCTTTAACTTCGCTAACATCGTTGTCGCCAAGTTTCTCAAAGATTACACCCTTTTCAATATTCTCTATTGCATTACTGATCAAACACATTTCGAGGAATGTTCTAGCTGAACTTCTTTTACCTAATTCGTGATCGTGACGATGTTAACCCTTTGTATGTCACCAGACGTCTTTCTTTCGTGACATGGTGTCTTTGACTTCATATGTGAGACGCACAGCTAATGACAACATAAACATACACTTAAAAGGGCGTGAATTTTCAACAAGCCTCACGTTTTCAATGAATTGATTTTACCTATTTTTTGCATACATTTAATTGAGTTCATATACAAATTACAATATTTAACACATTTCTTACAGAATAGTACCATACTTGGCATATGTATTGATCGGCTTATACTTGGTAAAATATGGATGGTACCACATTTAATATTTCTTGTATCTGTACTTCCTCTTTTTCTTTGGGAGTTCTAGAACAATGGCCGACTTACAGTAGTTATTCCTGGTTTCCTTTATATATCTTTATATTTATCTTGATTATTATAACCTTATCTTGAATTATCTTTTTCTATGTCTACCTATTTAGTTCTTTCTATGATTTCCGCATTGTTTGTTTTATAGGACTTTAAACTATTTTACAACATCCATTTATAAAGATTATGTTTTCGTGTTTTTCCTTTCATTGGTTATATATTTTTCTAAGCCATATAACAACAGAGACCTAATAGTAAAAAGTAATAGTCCTTTTATTATTTAATTCTCGGATTTTCTCATATTTCTTAATGTAATACACCATATTTTTGCTCTTTACGCATGCGCAATATCTATTTTAAAGATCTCACAAGGCGCTGATGTTGACTTTATTGTACAATAGTTTTCTATGTGTACTCCGCTAGTCTCAACGAAGCTGCATGCCGTCAGCAAAAAAAATAACAAATAGGAAATGAATGTGTAGTATCTCACGATAACCTCTAGTTGTACAGGGAACTACGAAAAAAATGCATTTGTTAACGAGAAGTCACGATCAGGAAGCGAACCAGCGACCTCTTTAGTATTAGGCTAATTCCTATGCTCTGAATACTTCATATGTATATTAATGTGTGATGTCTTTCGCTGCGTTGGCAAATATATATGAATGTGTGATTTCTTCCACGACGTTGACAGATCTCTATGAATGAGTAATGTTTTTCACGACGTTGACAGATCTCTATGAC
Source organism: Meghimatium bilineatum (assembly GCA_034231615.1). Classification (NCBI taxonomy): domain Eukaryota; kingdom Metazoa; phylum Mollusca; class Gastropoda; order Stylommatophora; family Philomycidae; genus Meghimatium; species Meghimatium bilineatum. The sequence goes on from CM067299.1 coordinate 94,873,762, forward strand.
CTAGTAATGTCTTTCACTACAATGACCGATGACATATATCTATGAATGACTGATGTCTTTCCCTATAATGACAGATCTCCATGAATGAGTGATGTCTGTCACTATAATGACAGATCTCCATGAATGAGTGATGTCTTTCCCTATAATGACAGATCTCCATGAATGAGTGATGTCTGTCACTATAATGACAGATATCCATGAATGAGTGATGTCTTTCCCTATATTGACATATCTCCATGAATGAGTGATGTCTGTCACTATAATGACAGATCTCCATGAATGAGTGATGTCTGTCACTATAATGACAGATCTCCATGAATGAGTGATGTCTGTCACGACGATAACTGAAGAAAATTATCAATGTTACAACGCTTTAAACATTATCTCAAATAATTATTCTGCTCAATGAAAAACCGCTTTCTATTATACAATTGTGATAATTGTCTCTTGATAAAAATACTCATCGATGATCAACTTCAGAGATGTAAACAGATTTACATGAGAAGATGTCAAGAATCTATCAGGTTCCATTCATTTGACGACTTCTGCTCTCTTTGACATGCAACAATCGTATATAATTTTTCCACTGACTTCTCCAAAACAGAATCTGCTAATAAATATGTGTAAAGTGAGAAGAAGGAAAATTTGGTAGTATATCATATTCGTCTTCTTCATTTTCTGGTTTCATTCTCAAACTCCTGATTGATCTGTTGTAGCAGAACAATGTTCCTGTTAGATTGTTATATTTCCAGCATGATATAATCCAGAGAATTGAAATGCGTTGTGTCGTTGTTTTATTTGCGCCAATTGCTCAACACATCCGTCTTCGATGATATATCATATTCAGGATGCAGCAATCAACTTAACATTCTTGGCTGAAGTGATTTTCTTGGCAATATAGTTGCGTTCAGTAATTTGTCAATATGAGTTGTGCACAATTGCCTGTGGTGTAGTTTCAACACGGTACCTTGGCCGTCACAGACGCTCTCGAGATTAAAAATAAAGGAAACATAATACAGAAAGTGCTACAAGAATTTGAAATAACACAAACGCACTTAACTTAATTACCTACCTGGATATTCCTGAGGGAAATATAATATAGCAAATGTTACAGGAGTTGGAAATAACACACTTCATTATCTAACTGGATATTTCAGCTTTTATTGTACATGTTTGTATCTTACTTTTGTTAATAAAACATAATTTCTGTTGCAGTCGAGGTACTGGTCTACCCTGCAAAAATAGCACCATATCTTGCAGATCTGAGAAAAATACAGAACCTTATTCTCAAGTACTGAATATTTTTCAGCTGACACTTAGAAACAATGAAAGGGGCTAATCGTCTATGTGGTGCCCAGAATGTAGATATTCATTCTACAAATATTGCCCGATATATTTTAACCTATCACTTCTAAGTTTCATATCACCGACAAGACCATGATGTAAGGTTACGTTTACACAGTTAAATCTGGAATATACAATCTTTTCTAAGATAAATCAAAACCAAAATTATTCTTTTCAAGTTGGAAACAAATCTCCATAAAAAAGTTTTGCCATAGATTATTTTAGTGTCTGTACTGAAGATATGTACAGCTTTCAAGTACATTACATTACAGTCCTGATAATATGTTTAATATATTTCTGAGTTCTTGAACGATATTTGAAATTCTACGAAAAATACTGACAAGTACAACGTGAACTGCAATAATCTCACAGACTGGGCTAATACAAAATGTTATAAAATATAAAAATTGAATTTACGTTCATATATTTAAGAAAGATGTATATATATATATATATCGTGTCTTTTTTTCCTAACTCACCATGTGGTCTATCTGCGTAAGAAGACAAGAGTCGCGCGTTAAGTGGCTTTCTATCGTACGTGGAATCAGGATCTAACTGTGAGCGTGAGCTAGATGAAGTAATAGCCTGAACAATTGATGAAAACTGTTCCGTGTTGATAGACATGAGAACAAATATATCATATTGTACGTAATAGGCAACTTATTTATACTTGGTTCTTCAATAATATACAAGCTCAAGCCATTTAGATTTGACAAATATCTTTCGAAATTGGTATTGTTACTTAATTACAATAGTACTTACGTAGAATACAGGTTTTTTGAAGTTCCACTTGAATACAACTGACAGACTATCTCTAAGGGGATATGGGGTGTAAACACGAAAATACAGAAATAACAATACGCAAGACATTTTCAACGTTTCGAACCGTTCCGTCTTTGTTAAGTACGTAACTATTGTAATTGTACCTAATTATAACTGCAACACTATTATTATTTCAATAATTATTTCGTTCATATTAGATAAGTAGTTGAACATTATATTTTGTGGAGACAAAAGGCAATTGAAATCCCGAGAAATAAATCACATATAATAGCAAGCAAAATTCTATTTAAATAAATAACACATTCTATTTAAATAAAATGTTATAAGTTGTGACTGACTAATGTGCCCTTGATACAACTGCCCTAACCATATTATACTAGGCCTTGTGAGTTATCCATAAATATATATATATTTATATATTTATATATATATATATATATATATATATATATATATATATATATATATATATATATATATATATATATATATATATATATATATATACTTTCTTCTTATGTTAGCAAAAAAGCTGAAAAAGTAAGAAAATAACAGACGCAAGAACTAATACCAAACCTGTGTATAGACACCTACCATAAAACAGTAATAATAGATGTAAAAGCAAATAAAAAGATAAAGAAGAGAGACATCAACACATATTTTTTTTTTAAACTAACACAAATTAAAATACATAAACTTAAGGACAACATGGTACACGAGCAATACACACACACAAATCACATACACATTCGAAGAACTACAAGTAGACACTACAACAACAGAAGAAGAATGAAAATTATTCAAATACTATCGCACAAGCAGCAGGAGAATCATGCGGATACAAGAACAACAGTGTAAAGAAACCAAAAATAATAGTATGGAGGAATTATGAAGTCAAAAAATTCACAAGAGAAAAGAAACAGAAAATAAGAAATGGGTCTAAAGTAATAACCAAGTAGATTGCATAGAATACAAGACAGCAAAAACTAAAACTAAGAACGTTATTTATTAAAACTGCCAAAATCAACTCATGGAAAGAATATGGAGACATACTCAACGAAGATTATAAAAATGCACAAAAGAGGTTCTGCAAGAAAATTAAGACCATGAGAAACATAGAAGATATATACGAACCAACAGAAATAATAAACGACGAAAACGGTAATGCACTAAAAGAACCGAAGAAAATAATGGAAAGTCGGCAACAATATTTCAAAAAAAACTACTCAACCTAAAGGAAGGAGAGAAGGCACAACAATAAATACTACAACAGAAAAACTGGAACCAAATATACTAATATCGCAAATAGAAAATGCAATAAGCATAGCACCAATCAACAAAGAAGCAGGCAAACATAACTTATAACATAAAAACAGAACTTATCGACGCAGCAGCAGACAGCGAGAACAACAAATGCTACAAAAAACTTTTCAATGTAATATGGAGGAAACAAGAAACACCAGAAGTCTGGAGAAACACGACGATCATTCTTCTATGGAAGAAAAAAAGGCAGTAAGAGAGATTACACAAAATACAGAGGCATATCCTTACTAAGCAACACAGGGCCAATTTTAAAAAAAATATTAGAACAAAAATTACGATAACACAATGAACTACAAGTTTACAACATCCAAATGGCGTCCGTAAGAACAAAAGCTGTATGGTTGCTATCTTTACACATATACAACTAGCAGAATGTGCCACAGAAAACAAAAAATTACACATCACATTCATCAACCAAGAAAAGACCTTCGACAGACTAGACAGACAACAACAATGAAAAACACTATCAGTATACGAAGTACCAGAACATTAAATCAATATATTCAAGAGCATACATACATGAGTGTCCACTATATTCCAAATTCAATAAATGGGTGTGTGTGTGTATATATATGTGTGTGTGTGCTTGTGCGCGCGTGCGTGTGTGTGTGATGCATATTGAGGAGTCCAGTTAGTTTATGTATTTATATATTTAATTTACAAACGAAACATTATAAACTACGATAACTGAGATGTCAGAAATTAATCTAGCATGACTGCCATATTGTTATTATAAAACTACAACCAAACAAAAGTAACGGAAGATAGTCAAACCAATTCACAATATTGAATGATACTATTTTATAGCAATTCTAAGTCAATTAGATAGGATAGGATATAGCGGGCCTACCTTATAAGCACAACTCAGTTGAATCTGCTCGTAGTTCGATCGTTAACGTTGTACTGGTCATACTATTTCATTCTAGTTGTGAAAAATAATTAGGATACGCTCCAGTTATTTCTTTACTAGCATTCACAAGTCAAACAAGGAAACAAACAACAGAAATTAGACACAACATAGTGCTACATTGCAAAAGGCCACAGTAAGCAAGTTAAATATATATATATATATATATATATATATAATATATATATATATATATATATATACTATAGTAACCCACGTTACACAAGTAAGCACATGTTAGTGTTATATATATAGTAGGCAAAGGTACACAAATAAACGCATTGTTAGTGCCATCCTACAGAAAACCCCAGAAGTGTCTTCCATATTATTCAATTTGAAATTACCTCTAAAAAATATTCCACAATTCTCGAAATTCTCCATCAATTGCACTAAATGGAAAATATTTACAAGTTGCCCACGCAATCGATAGATTGATGGAATATCAGCAAAGCGACAGCCGTGTTATGAATACATCAAATATCGTTTTAGAAATATCTGTCCAATCTGATCTTGAAAAGCAAAACATTTACAAGAGAAAAAAAAGAAGACTCTGTCGCTGTATGACGTTTTATGTAAACACATTTGTGCGTTGAGATTTAATATGCAAATTTAGTGAAGAATATAAGCGAAGTACTTGTATAACTCAGAGACTCTCACTTAGCTAGTTAGACGTCAGATCTTTCGTCATGTTACTCCAAACTCAGTTCCCATATCATAATCAGTATGTTCTTCAGTATGTCACTATATTTAGCTTGCCAACTCGCAAAAAAACCTCTTGGATGCATCCACGCTCCACGCAGTGGCATCTTATAGACTATATCATAACTAGAGAAAGGGACATCAAAGATGTTCGTGTCACAAAAGCAGTGTACGGAGCTGAATGTTGGACTGATCACCGGCTTATAGTATCCAAACTAAATTTCACCATTGCAAGAAAAAGTCGTTCACAGGGACAAAAGATAGAAAAACGCCTAAACACTGATCGGTTAAGTAACCACGATATACAAAATAATCTCTCCAAGGATCGCGACATAGCCTTGGGAAACTTAGATCTTGTTAATACCACATCGGAAGATAGCTGGGCTTCGTTTAAAGGAATTATGTACGCAAAAGCGAAGGAACATTTGGGTGTGAAGGTACATAGACACCAAGACTGGTTTGATGATAATAACTTTGAGATAACATCCTTGTTAGAAGAAAAACACAACACTTTCAAGAAACTACAAGGGGCAGCATCGTCACCGTCCAAGAAAGTAGCCTATAGCAAGATCCGTAACACTTGTCAAAAGAAGCTCAGAGAGATAAAGGATAAATGGCTACGTAGAAAAGCTGGAGAAATTCAAATTTAGAAAGGACTATAAGCGATTCTATGAGGCTTTAAGAACTATCTATGGTCCACACTCATCGGGATCACCACCTCTATTAAATGCCGATTCGTCGAAGCTTCTCACTGATAAAAATGACATCTTAAATCGTTGGGCTGAACATTTTGAAGAAATCCTAACTAACCATCAGTAATAAATGAAGAAGTCATAAACAGAATGCCCCAACTTAGGATAAGAGAAGAACTCGATATACCTCCAAGCAGTCAAGAGGTTATGATAGCGATTAAACATATGTCAAATGATAAAGCTCCAGGTTTGGATGCCTTACCTGCTGAAATTTATAAAAATGGCGGACCACTGCTGATTAAAAAACTAACTGACATTTTTGGTATTTTCTGGAACTCAGGTACATTGCCTCAAGATCTAAAAGATGCTTCTATAGTGCACCTATATAAAGGCAAAGGTACCAAACAGTCTTGCGATAATCATAGGGGTATATCACTTTTGTCTATAGCTGGTAAAATTCTTGCTCGTGTCATACGCAACAGATTAAATAATTCACTATTAAACGAGCTACTCCAAGAGAGTCAGTGCGGTTTTCGTGCAGGTCGTGGTACAGTTGATATGATATTCTCTGCACGACAAATTCAGGAAAAGTCACAAGAGCAACATAGTGAACTCTCAGCAACATTTGTGGACTTAACTAAAGCATTCGATACCGTTAACAGAGAAGGACTGTGGAAGGTGCTTACAAAGTTCGGATGCCCCCCAAAACTTGTCACTATGATGCGACAATTTCATGACGGTATGATGGCTAGTGTTATCTGCGACGGCGGAGTATCTCCTGCATTCCCTGTCACAAATGGTGTAAAGCAGGGATGTGTGCTGGCCCCTACTCTTTTCAGCCTGTTATTTACGGCAATGCTAACGGAAACACACCATAGTAATGAAACAGCTGGCATAATGATCAATTACAGAACAGATGGTGGTCTTTTCAATTTACGTCGTCTAAAAGCAAAAACGAAAACTAAATCTAGTACTGTTAGAGAATTACTTTATGCTGACGACTGTGCATTGTATGCTGACTCTGTCGTAAACATGCAGAGCACCATAGACCGCTTCTCACGGGCCTGCAACAACTTTGGTCTCACTATTAACACCAAAAAAACATAAGTCCTGCACCAAGCAACATCAAATAGCTAACATACTGCTACTTCCATCATCGTCAATCAGGAAAAACTGCAGGTAGTCGACAATTTTACTTACCTTGGAAGCACTCTCTCTCTCTCTCTCGCGATGTCAACATTGATGTGGAAATTAACAATAGACTGGCAAAAAAATAAATAAAGCTAGTGCTGTATTTGGCAGATTACGCAACAATGTATGGGACAGAAGAGGTATAAGAACAACCACCAAACTTCAAGTATATCATGCTGCTGTTATACCAACCCTACTATACGCTTGCGAAACGTGGACAGTGTATGCTAGACATGCAAGAAAGTTAAATCATTTCCATCTTACCTGCCTACGTAAATTACTAAACATCCATTGGTGGGACAAAGTACCAGACTACGAGGTCTTGGAAACATCAACCTCAATAAGCATCCACACAATACTTGGGCAGGCCATCTTGTGCGTATGGAGAACTCGCGTTTGCCAAAACAAATATATTATGGAACACTCAAGGCAGGATTTCGAAAAGCTGGTGTACAGAAAAAGCGCTTCAAAGACACGCTCAAGTCATCCTTGAAACATCTTAACATTGACGTAGGCGCTTGGGAGAGCCTCGCTCAGGATATAACAGCATGGCGTTACAGCATTAGAACGGGAGCACTAGCGGCGGAAGATTTCAGACAAGATACTGCAAGACAGAAGAGGACACGTAGAAAAGAAAAAACATCTCAACCTCACATAGATACCCTCTATTGTTGTCAATTCTGTAAAAGAACATTTTGTGCGCGCATTGAACTTGCTAGTCATTTAAAAACGCACTATTAACTTTTATTATTTTTATTATTTATTGTTATTATTATTATGGTTGAGTTTTGTGTCATCGTCAATCACGACGGACGAACATCATCATCATGTTCTTCAGCATGTCGTATCTGACAGTTCCTTTTCTGTGTTGGTTGATAATTAATCTTTTGACTCCTATGTGTCGCATGTTTCTTGCAATGCCATGCTTCACTCACAAGTTCTGCATTCTAGCTCCTAAACTGCATTCAAAATATCAGTATAGTTTATTGAACTACCACAAGTCACAGAGGCTACGCTGGCAAAATTTTTTGCTCTTTTTTGTTTCTTTATTATAATCCTCCCGTCGAAGATGGATGTATCAGTCGATTGGCGTAAATAAAATGGCGACACAACACATTTTCATTCTCTGGACCACATACTGCATAAAATCTAAGAGGACCATGGTACTGTTAAAAGAGAGATCCAGCGGGAGTTTGAGAATGAACGTTGAAGAAGAAGATTAGAAGCCTAGCATCATAATATACAGGACCCTCCCTTAAGTGCTCCGCTCTTCTCCATTCCAGCCATCCATTCAAGTCCATGTAGGCTTAAAGTCACAGTCATATGTTGATTATATTATCTTCGGTTCTGAATACTCCCTTGATCTTTTTTTTACTTTATCTTGTTTCACAAATAATGCTGCCGAAACAGACATCGACATCGGGACACAACTCTATTCCTTGCGTCAGGTTTCCTTGTTGTTCCAACCACCCATGTTGAGCCTGTCCACAACCTATGAGGCGTGTAGCTCAAATATTTTTATGTCTGAGATTTCTCAATACAGAGAATTTGCTCGGAGTCATTCGGGGATTCCTGTTCAACAGTGACCAGCTGTGTGTATATGTACCAGGAGGGAAATTCTTGACGGTTCTTGTAATATATTGTAGGCTATACTGTCCTCCACTTACAGGATTTGAACATACAATAATCTCTATTCCTGTCAAAGAAAAGTCTATACAGAACAACAGCGATTCTAAACCACATAGCTCGCCCAAACAAAAAAGGTAACTTTACCTCAAAGACTCTGTTACCGACTCCAGTGACTCACTGTGTAGATAGAGCAACAGAATCTCTCGGCATACTCATAGAATCTGTTAGACAGAAAGCTGTAGCCCTCTGAGTATATCCACCTATACTATTGCACCTGGTCATCACCATCACCTCTGTCGCCATACTACTTGTGATTGAATAGCAAATAGCCGCTTACATCTGCATTGAGCTGGTAATATCCATACGTTGCACACATGCCAAACTATTTATCCCCCAGTGTAGACAATAACATTTCCATCTGAGAAATTCTCCCTGATCATACATAGACATATATATATATATATATATATATATATATATATATATATATATATATATATATATATATATATATATATATATATATATATATATATATATATATATATATATATATATATATATATATATATATAAATATATATATAATCGACTCTAAGCTTCGCTCACATTACAAAACTGATGAAAACCAACAAAGAAGTAACTATTAGCAACCCGGAGAAATGGGGAAAGCTTGAAGCATATTGTACCATTGCAAACGCTCCACCGACATATACTTCACCTTACGATCCCAGACATTGACAACAGAACTGTGGAAACATCAAACTACATGACATCTTAGAAACAACTAAGGTACTGTAAGAACATAAACTAGAGAAAGCAAACATTGTCTTTCTATACGATTGCTTATCAATTCTCAAGACTATTCAAAACAAACCTAAATATTTTCTAGCGCAAACAACCTCAGAAATATTTAGTCAACTGTCTATTAACACCAACATCGTGCTGCAGTGATCCTTGCACACTGTGAAGTTACAAGGAATGAGGTAAAAACTAAATGAACAACTACATCACATAATATTATTCACTGAATCAAATACTCATCAAAAGATAATACAAACATGCATGGAGTCAGGAACAGGCAGCAATTTTCCACAAGACACAATCCTAAAGCAGAAAAATATCACAACAAACTACCATATTTAGGCTTCCCAAAGAATACAATGTAGACTACACGTACATCTTCGCAAAATAAATCTTGTCCAGATTGTTTATCTCACAAGCATTATATATAGAAAATAATAACAACACTGTAAGAAATGTTTTGAATTCCTTAGCATTACAGTAGCTGAGAATCTCTAGCAGCAACTGGCTGTCCTCATCTTTCATTAATTGGCCCTGCTTGAGTTATTGAATAAAGGCACACATATCGCAGCATTACTTTAAAATAGCAGCACAACCTAGCTTCATCAAATTTAATCAAAGAGATGTTCATCTGATTGTGCTAAAGCTAAGACAGAAGTAGAAGAAGAAATAAATGACAGTAAATCTATATAAATTTCTAAAATGTTAAACGGTTGATTATTGAATAAAAAAGAACAAAACAAATTAGAATAATTAATATAAAATTAATATACTTTTAGGAGCAGGTAGAAATAAGAGCGACACATGGTTTTTTTATGGGGGGGGGGATAAAACAAACCACAATTAATATTGTTTCATGCAACCGTCCAAGAGTAACGTTCCAGTATCCTACACACACAAAATTACAGGAAACAAATAATCAAATAATCAAAACCAACAAATTGATCAATGGACTAAAAGATGGAAATGCATATTTTTAGCCTTTTATTGATAATCTCACTTGATCTGGCAAGTTTCTCTTCGTCATCTGTGCTAGATCTCAAACTATTGCACATTTGCACGGTTTAGACTGAAGAAAAGAATGTGTTATGTTATGGTTTACAGCTTAGCTGCAATTTATGTGCTTCTCGGTCTGACACATCGGACTTCAGCACTATTTCTAGATGTTTTTGCCCCTATATAATGAGGAATTGCCAATTCCATCCTAAAACCCCCTTAATCGCCATTTACGACATGCATGCTAGGTAAACAGTGTTGGCACTCTTTACTCACCTTTCGGACCCCATATCATACGAGGCGTGGCAAGTTCTTATTTGATAAATTTGATATATGTGTATACAAATATGACTATACAATAGTCGCAAACATCAATTTACTCTAGATATTTGATGGTAACTTCATCAAATTTGTAGTTGTTTAACCGAAAATTAGTGAGACCTTGCTTGGTTTCACTATTCACTAATATTTTGTTTTTATCAATTCTCTTCTTCTTCTGGGTTCAGCATGCGGTCATGCTATATCGTCAGACCTGTCGTCAAGACGAAGTTCACTGTCTTCTCAAGGTCAGAGCGGCAGCCCCATAGCTTTTGCCTCGAGTCTGTATCCTCTGGCCAGGTCTGCTGTCTCTGCTCTTTGTATGTTGGGCAGTCCTTAAGTATGTGTTCTGGAGTCTGGGTTCCGGATCCACATAGACATTCATCTGTGTATGAGATCCTTAATCGATAAAGGTGACCCAACAGTCTGCAGTGGCCTGTTCTAATGTGAAATATTGTGGACTGTTGATAGCTTTGGAGGAGATGCATTGCATCATGTTCGTATTCCCCTTCCATTTCTTTCTTCCACTTTGCTGTGTATGTGTTGCGGATTATTGTTTTTACTTCTCCGTAAGACAGTGAGTGTCTGTGTTGCTCCATTTCGCTTCCTGCTATCAATTCTCTGTAAATTATGACCTTTAACCAATCTTGAAACACACATCTATCCTAATAGAAACCAAATAGCAAATGACATAATCGTTGTTCATGTCAACATTGTGTTATCAATATCAAACGTGGGCACTAACTAAAGAACAAGAGAGAAAGCTTACATCGCCAAAAATGCGATGTCTAAGACAAGCAGCAAACAGAAGAGATCATGTTAGGAATGAAGAGATTATAAAACTGTTAGAAAACGAATGTGGTCTAATATATTGGGTAAAAAACAGAAACTGAAATAGTTTGGCAACTTAATGAGAATAAATCCATTTTGAGTAGCGGCAAGAGCATACAACTAGTGAATGGAAAAAGCACAGGCTGTGGAACATCAAGGAGAAAGTGAATGTAAGAAGTTACCAACGTTCTGAGATATTACAATATGTACGGCATACCAAGCGATCAAATATTCCTTAACAAGAAGACTGATAAGTCATTCAATCCTGCGACGCGTTACAGCAATTGCAGGAAAAAACAATGGGTATATAAATGAGAATCATCGGGATTTATAGAAGAAAAAACAGTCATCAGACGGAGATTGAACCAGGTCTTTTTATGTAGAAACTGTTAATTCACGCAGAAGTGAATATTTTCCAATAACTAGGACTCTGCATGTGCAGTATTAGAAAACACAAAACAATTAAAGATAAGGCTCGAGATGGCTTTAGCTGTTATGTCAAGACTAAATCTAATATAGAAAATCAACATCGGTGTTCGAGTGAAGATCAAGATATATAAATCACTAGAACTGTCTATTATAATGTATGGTTTCGCTTTAAGAAACAAATGCTGAGATCAGGCTGTTTTCTCTCATTTCAAGAGCTACTACATTCCTGATCGCATTACAACAGATATTTCAGAGACTGGATTGGACAAATCAGTCAACTGAGGACTCACAAACTCCTAAACCAAACGTTACCATTGTTAATACCATGCTCACCTTGCTTGCGAGGGAGAAATCATTAGGTATGGTTGTAAGAGTATAATGCTCGTTGCAAACATGGAGAGACCGATACAGGCCACTGAATATGTGTTATAAACGGATTTTGCACATATTCTATAAATAACATTAGATAAATATGCACACAAGATTCTCGCAGATTCACAAGAATCACTACTTTCCATAGTAAAACGACAAGGATTTGCATGGTTTAGATATGTATGTCGACATTATTTCCTTTCGAAAATGATCACGTCAGAATACAGTTGAAGTTTAAAGAAGCAAAGGGAACTTAAGAAAATCATCGGCACACCATATTAAAGACTGGTCAAGATTGTTCACACTCATCCACATCTCTAAAGATAGAAATACCTGCAGAACTCTGTGAATTGACGCATCGGATGTGGTACGGCAATGACTGTCGGAGTATAGGTTTATAAATGGATGGATGGAATTTAATATTGAAAGCTTTAAATGAACATGGAACGCGTGTAAAAGTGCAGAAAAACATAATAGGTCATCTTTGTCACATACTAAAAGAGAATAGCCACCTTTGGGTATACATTATAGAGCATGGACAGTTAGAATACCCACCTATGAGTGTCCTTCATAGAGCACGGACAGTTAGTCTAAGACTATTGTTATATATTAAAATATAATAGTTTCAATGACGGACTTTTATTATCTGTGTGAGACAACCACTTCTGATTCTATATGTCTGTAATCTAAATACAGTTTATCAACTTCTCTATGTTGCATCGGTTGATTTCTTTTGGAAGATCATTAGGCCTATAAACAAAGACTGTCTACGTTTGTGATTTCCCTTTTCTGCATTTATGCTCATAGTCCTGCCGGTTAACAGTGTGTATTCCGGAGAACGTTGTGCGTTGTCTATTGGCTATCACGCGGTGTATCAAGTCAGTGTTAACGTAGGGAATCAACAGAAATTGCCCTGACTTCACGTCAGGACCGAGCATCATCACAGTTTTACTAGCTACCTTTCTGTTGTGATAACAACAACTGATAACTTATGGAGATAATAATAATATATACATTAAAGAAGAACCATTGGCAGTCAAACAAAAACATCTGTAGTTGAAACAAAACACTGATAGTTGAGACAATCCACCAAATGACAAACTATCTAGCGGAGATAACCCCTTTATTAATATCCGTGTTGTTTTCTCTCCCTTTTTTACAGCATCAGTGATATTAAGAGATACATGAGACGACTCTTAGATTGAGTTATCTCCTCGCGCACTTTCTTACTGGCGAATATCGAATTCTAGGCCAAAGATAAGATATACGGTTCTGTAAACTGTATTCAATTGATGATACTTCTCGAGTCCCACTTTCCTTCCTCCGTTGTTTGAATGAATGAAGTAAACTGAGAATGGGAAACGATCAAATATCTGCTGGGAAATGTTGTGGGGAAAGGGAATTAACTACTCAAGTCAAAAATGTACATGGAAACAATTTTGTCTATGGAATTATCTGAACATGACAGAGTGTTTAAGCATGTTCTTGCCTGCAGCATGCCAATTCATCCGCAATAGTGAGCGTTTGGGGCATTCATAACGAAAACAAGATTCAGAAAAGAATGTTACACAAACATAGATACTAGTACGTGGATATACAGCTAGTCAAGACATCAGATTAATCTACACAACTATCAGACGAAGGAACCTGATAACTATGTTAGAACCTGATAGTTTGTCAGATATATAAAAACAATTGCTAGCATATCTTATTCAGGATGTAACCATCAACTCATAATTTTTCGATATGATAATGATATATTCAGTGATATCTTCATACAGTCTTTGATGTCATCTGTCCATCTCCTTCTAGGTTCAACACTTCTTCTACTTCCCGAAATTCTTTCCTCTAATATGCATTTGTCCATGCCGTTTTGTTTTTTTATATGTCCGAAATATTTTAGTTATCTATGTAAAATTGTATTACCATCCATCCTTCTTCTATTATTCAGCATATTGACAATCTCACTATTCATTATCTTTTCTTTCCAGGAAATTCTTAATATTACCCTATTACTCTTCAGTTCGAAATTCGATATTCTTTTTGTCATTGTTCTATTTATTGTCCAAGTCTCACTGCCTTAAGTTGCAAATGGAAAAATGTATGATCTGAATACAGGCTATCATTTGCAAATATCTAGACACACTATTCCCGTAGATTTCCGGTTCTTTCGGGAAGGAAATTCGATTAGTTGAGCATCGACATATGAACACATCCTTTCTTGTCGGCCATTTGGACGGAAGTCACTCTAGCACATAGTTAATATGGAGCCGCGTTAGCTCAGTGGTTAGCGCACGGGCTTCGCATATGAGTGGTCCTGGGTTCATTCCCCAGCTGAGGCGGAAATGTTTTCAGATCGCAACGGCTCCCAGGTCGACCCAGCCTTAAGTGGGTACCGGATTAATCCGGGAAGTAAAGACTGCGAGGGAGAGGAGATGGCTACCGCCCTCATTTGCAGAGCCTGTGAAATGTGAGATAGCTAACATCTCACACCCCTACGGCATTAATAAATGCTATGGGTTACTTTACTTTTTTTTTATAGTTAATATAAATGAATGATGGGAAATTAGCATGGCCGATTGTTGTCCGTGGCGACAAATGGCTACCCTTAATGTAGCTTTAGTTGACATCGGGTTGCTATGAATTGAGAATGGTCTGTGCAATAATTTTCTACACTCTCAGAATGGCTGCGGATAGAGATGTTTGAAGATATGTGATTATATACGCTGATGGATCTGCAATTAGACATGTTCGCAGTGCTTGGGCCTTCACAGCTCAGTGCGCAGGTAAAACGATCAGGGAGGAGAGTGATGGCTTTGCGGTCACTACGAGTAGCATGACCATAGAGACTATGGTGGTGACCAAGGCATTCGAGTGGCTAGGCACACAGAAGGTAACGCAGGTCTGCATCTTGAGTGACTATCTGAGCATGATTAGGAAGATACAAGTGGGTCTCGAACGCGAACAGTGGATTGAGACCTTGAGAAAGGCGAGGCTGAAAGTGATTAGATTTATTTTCGTGCTGGGACATGTGGGTGTTCGAGTCAGTGAAAGAGCGGATCAACTGGCGACATGCGCGATTGTGACACAGGGCGATGGGGCCATGGATCGCGCTTACGTTTTGAACTCCTTAAGAGATATAGCATACGATAGTGAGACGACTCCTTTTGTATGACGATTCCTTTTCAATGGCCAGGATTAAAGATCAGGGATTGAAATGCGGTGTTGCTAGAAGTGAACATTTTGTAGGGCGCAGAAGAATGATGGTCAACCAGCATAGAACCGGTACTGTCAGCAGAAATATAATGGCGGATATACTCAGGGAGAGATCGGAGCAACTATGGACGTATCCAGTTTGCAGTGATTATGATCCGACGACTAACTAAATAACTAACTATATCACCTCTAAATATGTCATTGGTCAATGAAAGATATATTTCTAACAACGCATTCCCTAATACACCTCAAAGAAGTCGAAACATGGAAAGTACTTAACTATATCGATTAGACCAGTGGTCCTCACAGGGGATGATTTACCTCTATCGGAGTCATGAAGATTTGCAGAGGGGAAATGAATAAAATAAAATTTTAATGGTTGGGTCACAGGTTCGCTCGGGTGCGGGTTCCTCATGAAGTTAACTTCTAGATAAATAAACAACAATTAGGTGTATAGCGATAACGTTTAGTTAGAGTTCGTGACTTGTAAAGAACTTTAACGAATCTTTTCTTCTTTATTAGGCACCATGATAGTTACATAATAAAATGGGTACCAAAAGGGGCCGCCTACCAAAAAAAGGTTGAGAATCACTAAATTAAACGACAGATTTCAGATTTTAGCTACACTGCAACTTTTTTCCCCCTAATAATTGAAAATTTGCTGCCTAATAATTGAAACACAAAATGAAGATGGCCCTTTTTAAACCACTTCCCCCTTCCCCCCCCCCCAAGTTACTAAAAAAAATCCTTAAAGTGGATTTGTGTGACCATAATCCACTTGTTTAAAGTCACTAATACAGTTAGACGTAGGTGCTGAAATACGCATTGGCATACAGCCATATAAACTAACATAGAGACACAAGTGCAGATAGTTCTTGATGAGTACACAAACATATAGACATAAAGATATGACGGACATGTTTGTTGTAGTCAGAAGCGCAGGCAGAGAATGAAACATAGACAAACAGGTTGGCGAAACATCATATACAACAAATCCTTATCCGGTTAGTTTCGTCTGACTATGTTCTCAGTTTGTGTATGACCTTACCGCTGGACTATGTTCAGTACAGGATTTGTGCAAACAGACTGACAGATGGTTCAAAGAAGAAAATAAATAGCGAACAACAAAAGGTTAAGGTCAATGCACGTTACGTAAACTATCAGTGGAAATAGATACAGCAGATAATAAAAAGACCGCAAGAAAGAAACCTAACACCTGGATATGTTCAAGACATTTGATCCTGACAAATGAAAATTTGTTGAGTCAATGTAGTGTAGCGTACATGGCCTTTGTTTCACATAAGTACTGTTAGATCCTATTTGTATGATAAGACCATTTGAGAACTTGACTTTAGTAATCATCATCATCAAGTGCCGTACCTGCTGACATAGACTATCATGGATCTCTACAACTCTCTATCTCTAATATATTGTATTATGATCATTGTTTTATGCCACAATTAATAAATTTTAATAAATTTGCATGATGTCGGCCTCTGCCTCTCTTTCATTCAATCTAGCATTTTGTAGCTATGTTCTCAAAACCCTCATGATTGGATAAAAGAAATAAAGAATATTTTTATTTTTTATTTTAGTAAGTGCCAATGTTTGCGATACAAGTCTTTGAACATCTCGTCATTTTTGTTTCTTGTTTCTTGTTTCTTGTTTCTTATGTGGAATGTCCATAAAGTGCTTTAGAAGTTTTATGTCTATTTCTTACCCTTTGCTGCTTGTCAACAACTGTCAAAATTTAAGTGGCAACCTCATGCTTAATTATGTCCAAAAATATTAACCTTAGGTAATTTTTAATCCAACACCCATGGGTTCAGGGTTTGCTTTGTCTCATTTCTTACTTTTGTCTTCTATCAAATAATGCCTAAGGATGACGAAAAGATGTGGAAATTGCGCATTTTGTTCTTCTTTGGGAGACTCCTACGTGACGTGGAATGCAAGATGCACCATCACTGCATGGGTCAGCACATCTGTCAGGACAATTATGAAATAGTCAGCCCAGAAGTGTATGATAAGCTCATTGTAGGATGTGACGATCCTATGATACTGCTACACGATATCAAGTGCTTTCGTTCAGAGACTAAACATGCCAACACAACCGAACATTTAAGATACCGAACCGTATTGTCAGAAAGACTATGGGATTTCAAGAGATATCTGTTCGCTGATATAAGGATTACTTCATCTCTTTCATTGTTCTGTCACTATTTTATGCGTGCTAAATAATGTATGTCCAGCTCTGTGGCGGTGTGGTAAAGAGTGCGTCTGTTGCCACCAAGTTACCAAATTCAATTCTCGCCTCAGGTAGTTATGCATCCAGATTGATCAGAAATCAGAAAGCAATGGCAAACTACTGACGGTAAATACCGCCAAGACATGACTCCAGTTGAAAAATGCTGGGTTGATGGATACATCCTGAATATGATGTGCTACCAAATTTGTTTTTATATACTGAATAATGAAAACAATGACAAACGTCGAATTCTAAAGTTCAATACACTTTACTGAACTATCTACATAGGAAAAGTATACTTTGCAGATGACCTTGCATTTCAATCACATAAGTAAACTTGGAATAAGGAAAAACGTCTATATTCAAAATGGTATGTCACCGTGAATGAGATTGAATATTCTCATCGAGGAAACATTAGATTGATGAAAGTTACTTAAGTAAATATCACAGTAGCTGAACCAGCCATAGAGAATAGATCGACGCACATACACGTCACAGTAGCTGAACCAGCCCTAGAGAATAGATCGACGCACATACACGTCACAGTAGCTGAACCAGCCATAGAGAATAGATCGACGCACATACACGTCACAGTAGCTGAACCAGCCCTAGAGAATAGATCGACGCACATACACGTCACAGTAGCTGAACCAGCAATAGAGAATAGATCGACGCACATACACGTCACAGTAGCTGAACCAGCCATAGAGAATAGGTCGACGCACATACACGTCACAGTAGCTGAACCAGCCATAGAGAATAGATCGACGCACATACACGTCACAGTAGCTGAACCAGCCATAGAGAATAGATCGACGCACATACACGTCACAGTAGCTGAACCAGCCATAGAGAATAGATCGACGCACATACATGTCACAGTAGCTAAACCAGCCATAGAGAATAGATTGATACATACACATTAGTAGCAAATTATGAATGGAAGAAAAGACAAGGATTTCAAACATACAAAATAAAACACATCTTCTGTCAAATCAACATGACACAAATTTGTGAGACTCATAGCACTTAACTTGTAGCACGCTACTTCGTCATCCATCGACTGGTATCCTCATTGTTGACGATTCTACTTTACTTACCTAACTTTTATTACAGATTTTAGTATTTTATTCTAAGTTCACCGGTGGAAACATGAATCCACTTTCCCTATCTAAACTGTGTTATATGTTTTCGTATTTTATTTTAGAAACATCTAGTTTTAGATACCTACCACATTTACAGATAAAGTATATATTTATTACAGTTCACCAGTGCCTACATGTATCTTCTTCTTGATCACTACCGTGTTGTCATTATTATATTTTTATACGGAATTCTTCACTGCTCTATACCACGGTGACTAACCCGAAAATAAAACGGTAAAACGTGTCCAGTAGTGTTGCTTAAGATGACCAACGTTAATTTTGTGGTGTTAATCGTGTACTTTGTACAAAATATGTGCTATCTGAAAGTGGTCCGTGTGGGTAATATCTTGATGTCGACGACTCTCTTAGATCTTCTATACATTTATTGTTTGTTTTCGGTCTATTGTGGTCTATTCCTAATCTATGAATTGTAGTTTATTCCTTTCTTCGATGCCCGTGGATGGCATCATTTCTTTTACTATTGTGGTTATTATTATACATAGACATCAATGGACTTGCAGTGAGTCCCTAAATATTGTAGGTAGGACATGCTCTTCTACAAGCACACTCATGTACAGGGACATCCCTGTCGTAGGAACTAAACCGTTCGCTTTATGTTCAAGAGTCCTTGGGGTCGAATCCCATTCATGGCGTCTTGTATACAATGGTATTTTATTATCGGATATCCCTGAGGATTATCACTTGAAGCTGCAGAGTTACATGCCGCGTAATTGATAGTTTGTGATGTATATGTGTTAACACAAGTATAATTATGTCAGTTCTCTACACATATTCAACTTTCTTTATATTACAAAATAATAAATATTATATATGTTAATGATTATGATAACAGCTGCTGTCCGAAATTAAGTTTGAACGAACTATGGTATCAGTAAGATTCACATCAGTAATACAAAATTACTTTATTCGTGAGAAATTTTATTATCTCTTTTTAATTATTTTTGTTCCGTTTACTGTCATCCACAACTTTGTGTTTATTGCTACAATTTGATTCAGGAAATGTTGATTTATGCTAAGTAATTACATTATTATTAGTTACAGTTGGTAACATTTGAATCAAGAGATTAAACTTTAACTAAAGGCGGATCTAACATTAACTGCATGCTATGATAAGATAGTTGCAAAGGTTAATAGGTAGAACATCACGTTGAAAAATGAGCAACATAAGATAAATAAAAATATACCAATACGTGTTCCTATAGCATCCATGTACTTGGATTTTTATATGCAGATTATAATCTCCCAACACTGGACACATCTATAATTTCTTGTATCTTAACATGACATCCAGTAGTGAACAGCGGCTAATTGTGTCAAATCTATGTTCATTGACTGATTGCTTTGAAATTTTGATGAGATATCTGTTTCAGGCTGTGCCAATTCTTCCAATCAATTTTTGAACTTGACATTTTCCGTGATCAGTGAGATTTTTCTGATTTTTTATTAATATTTTTTTTATTTTTTTTTTATTTATTTGGGTGTACGGTAAAGCAATACAGATATCAAGGAACGATGGCAGAAAGGGAGCTGAAACAGTATGAAACTTAATGCCAGTCTGCTTAACTATAGTCTGCTTTATTTCTTCTCAGTAATGTACCGTCTATCGCCGCATTGCCTGCCAATAGGTCAGCTTTCTCGGTTCCTCTCGACTCCAACATGACCAGGGCAGTATATCCATGTAATTCTCTGGACAATTGAGTTGTTCCATAAGTCCCACCATTCATTTCTCAGCATGAACTTTCCTATCTTGCGCAGCATGCTTTGAGAGTCTGTGAGTATTACAGTTGATGAGGCCATGCAACTAACAGCCGGTAGTATGTTATTGACCAGATTATTATTTAAGGAGTACCAGACGACCAGTGCTGGATTTACCTATAAGCTAAACAAGCTACAGCTTAGGGCCTCCACTTTCTTGCGTGCCCCCAATAGAGTTTTTATTTCACTATCTATATATTCTTAATCGTTAAAGGGCCGCATATCTGAAATAGCTTAAGGCTCCATATCTCAAATAGCTTAGGGCCCAATCTAGTCTAAATCCGGCCTTGCAGACGACCTTTGATTTCGAGGGATTGATCGCAGTGTTGTATTATTTTCTACACCTTATCGACAATTGATCTAGTCCACTCTGTACATTGTCAGCGATATCTGTTCCTTTGATCTCTAGTTCCCTGACTATACGTCTAGCAACAATTCTTTCCAGAATCTTTGACATGTTTCATACCATTGACATGTATACGGGAGCAATGTATTAAGCCATTATTTTTAGTCGACTAATCCATATTTCATAAAAATATACTTATTAATATTTATGGACCCTGTCGTCAGTGCTCACTATACGCATATCGCCACTTACCATCCATAACTTCCTGATATCTATTTCCCGATGATGTTTTCGTCTGTGTGACGTTCAACGCCTAACAATGGTTCCAGTGAAACTGGAAATCTAAGCTGGACCACAAAATGGCATTGAAAACACTCATAATAGCAAATACTACGCATGTATTATGCATTCATTCCCATTATTTTGTTATTTTAAAACATTGCTATATTTATTTGTTTGTTTGCATGTTAGTGCTATAATCTGTGTAATTTGTCAATAACAAATTGTTTTCGAATTTCTGTTTCACACAAAAACATATCGGCAGCAATATCAAATACTGTATAAAGAACAACGTAGTTTTCATTGCAATTTAATTTTACTGACCTCTTCCTTGCAGTAATATTTTAATTGACCTACTTTAATTGGAATGCCTGCGGTAAGGTTGAACTAAATCAGGAAAAAAATAATCACATTTTAACACAAGTGTGTCATCAAGCACCAGCAAATTGAATTGATGTTGATGAGCTTGAAATACTTAACAAAAAAAAGGTTCTGGGAAAACAAGACTAAACTATTCAAATAACGCTCTAGACAACGTTTGTGCAGTAGATTTTCTCAGTATCATGAAAATAAATCTTCGAAATACCGCCCCCTTAAACGGGTTTTTCTTCGAATTGTCGTCCCCCCCCCCCCGACAATGTAGTTTGATTAGTGCCGCCTGGTGCGGCCGACTCTCTGCTTCATAGCACGGTCCTGCTCTTGACTTACAGGGCGAGTCCTCAGCACTTTCTCAACCGCAGTGAAGCATGGTCACTTATGCGCACTATAAAAAGTGTCCACGTGCTTCACGTACGACTAATTTTTAAATTATGTTTTAGTACAAGGTAATTAACTCTGATATATTGTAATATCATACATTTTAAGACGTTTTCCATGATCTGCTTGCGTAAACTGATACGCTGAAATGGGATACGCTTGGGGGGGGGGGGGGGGTTATGTTTTCAGAATACTTAACCATCTCCTTGTTGAAGATGGATAAGAAAGGTTAGGAATAATTAACAACAAATAAGAAAGTTATAGCATATATCATTGAAGTGCTGCACTTTTGAAGGAAAAAAAATAGGACAAGATGGCACATGTCCTGAAATTCGGTCTATATACTGTTCAAGTCCATTTCTGGCTCAGATCGCCCATGCTAGATACAGCTTAAATCGCCATCGACTGTAGCTTAAAGCACAGCAATAATACTATCATCTGGAGAGATGACACGGTACCAGAAACAACATCCGCAGCTTCACACTTTGAGTCTTCACCGTATTTTAATCTACTTTTATAGACTTCTGAGCTTCCAAAGGTCTTATATGTACACTCTTGCAACCTAGATCACTTAGTTCATCACCAGTATTCAGTAGCATGAGGCACTTTATCATGTTTACTTTCAACTAAGACTTCTTTCAAATTTATTTCCTCCGTTTAACACCTTGATAGTGAGAAAACGTCAATGTTTCTTGGTGTCAATTTAGGGGCATAGTTAATATCATGTACTTTTCAGCGTTTTCCATAATATCCTTTCACCTTTTCCAGAACTTATTCGTCTAAAAGTATTTTTTCAAGTTACTCTAGACATTTAAGTATTTAACATTTGATGTCTTTAAATGTATTTGGGGAGGGTTCAATATTTCTTTATGCTCCAGTCGTTGCAGACGCCTGCCAAGTTTCTTATGACATTATATTATATTATGACATTATAGTATATTTCCCTAGTATTGCATATCCAATTCTGGTCCTTTCTTCTCTGTAGCAAAAGTCATCTGTCACATGTCTGACACGACAGTGTTAGACAGTAATAATAAAACAAATCCGGACTGAAATAGAGGCTTTTATTTTAGTTGTATTTGTTCCATAAATCAAAATCTTATATCAGAACCTTGAAATTATAATCTTCCTGTGACTGTATACATGTTTCCAGATCACAAGCTATCCTATGAGAACACGTCATTATGTAACATTTCACAGCACAGACGTGCATCCTGGTCGTTTTTTCAATGAATATCAAAGATACTTAAGACTTGTGTTTCATTCTAAAACACGACATTGTCTCTAATGTAACTTCAGATTCGATGATTATGATAAAGACAATGATGACCTCAATGATGATGGAGGTAGTTGTGGTAGTGGCGATGATGATGATTGAACCCATGGTGAGTATATCACTTTTTCCTATAGCCAGGAAGTGAAATATAACTTTCATCTCATGGTTTATCGTGTGCTTGTAGTCTCTTTTTTTTTTAAATTGGGATGTACTCCAGAGTGTTGTTTGTGAGTCCAAGATAACTATTTACCAATGTAGATAAACGTACAATTCCACGAGCTGAGCTATGGCGATGTTTTGCTAGGATTTGTTGTGCTGGTAGTTCTAAGCTCTACACGCTTTCTGATTGCTGCTTGGTGTTTATTTTTTTTATTTTTTGTGTGTGGTTACATTTAGTATTTATGGCTAACATTTTGTTTCCTTTTTATTATTGTTTTTTCTAGCGCAAGTTTATCGTTGGTAATTTTATCTTTTAATTATATTAAACAATGTTCTGTTAGCATTTTGTTCAGAAATGCTGCTTTATACACCTAACTGTTTCATTTGCTATGTTACGAGTACTTAAAGTCCTCCTTGTGAACCTACTTGTCGTGTTTTATGTATAAGTGTATGTTATCCTTGATAAAGGCCTTTCTGTCGAAACGTCGATGTGTATGGGTGCCTATGTGTGTTTCGTGTTATCAGCAAAACTTCATTAGCCCGTTTCACGCTTTTTGCTGACAAGAAACTAGTTTACCACCGTCATTTTCCACCTAAATTTGTACTAATAGGAACAGGGAACAAATTAGTAAATATATAGGAATCGCAATCAACAGAACTATGTCCTTTGTGAAGCACATCAACAATATAATTCAGAAAGCTAAGAAGGGCATCAGTAACCACAAGACTATTACATATGTAAATATGAAACAATGGTTCTGTTTTTCTGCTGATGAAAGCGGCCGTTCTGCATGTAATAGTCTGTAGCATAGGATTACTCGCACAGTTCCAAACCCAGACTCATAGACTGGAGATAGTGCAGAATTAGATAGTGCAGTGCTATGACACACCAAATATACACACATTGTTGTCATAATTGATCCTGTAGACCGAACCAGCATCAAGGTCAGACATCGAGTGGCATAGGGAAAAGTATATTTTTATTTCGCCAGAATAGCCTCAAACCTTTACAGTTTTTTACATCAATCTTTACACCCCACAACAAGACACATTAAAAGATGAAGTTCTTGGATGGCTGGAGCAGAATATACCTTACTCAGTCTATGAGATAAAAGAAGTAGGAAGAATTGAATGGTTGAAACAGTCGCGAGAAAACAGTCCATGACATATGTTACGGTACAGCTTGGAATATAGTGTCGTTATTTGGCTGCCACCAGAACTAAGGTACTTATACAATACCTCATCCGTCCTTAATAAAAGTAAACAATATAATCATCTACAAAAATGAAATAGTAATAATGAAAACTTTACAGGTGGGGATTGATTGACTAACAGAACAGTATAAGGTGATAGTTGCTATCATGTAGTTAATGACGCGATCACCATCACACACGATGATCTCAGAGCATGATGTACAAGAAAGAACAGTTTGTGATAAGAAAGGAGTAGGTAACAAAAATGTTCAAAGTATTACTTAGTTCTACTGTCTAAGTCGTGAGTCTAACGGGAATTGAACCAGTCCGTTCAACGGCACAAAGTCGCCTAGCAACTCTCGTACACGAGATTTTCCGTACTTGACTAATCGCATCTCCAATAAAAGATGCGATTTTGTCAAGACATTCAAACTGTGCACTCAAGTCACTGAGAACGGACATAATACCGATGAGTGCACAGTTTGAATGTCTTGACAAAATCGCATCTTTTATTGGATTATGCGGTTAGTCAAGTTCGGGAAATTTCGTGTACGAGAGTTGCTAGGCGATTTGGTGCCGTTGAATGGACTTGTTCAATTCCCGTTAGACTCAAGAATTTCTCATTTATCCTCTGACTTCCTTTTTGAATTTACTCGTTTAAGTCATGCAGGAGTGAGTGACAACGAAAGAGCTGATTCATTGGTAGGAAATACTATAGTAGATGGAGGATCACTGATAAGAAGATATGGACCTGGGTTAATTAAGACAGTTATAGATGCTCTGCAATGTTATGAAGAGAATAATAAAATAAATAATGTGCATGTTCCAAGAATAATGAAAACTGGAGGAGCCAGGGAAGATATGAGAATCTGCACCTTCTCCGGAAAGATTCAAAGATTGCAAAGTAAATAACTGATTGTGGCACTGAGTTTATGCACATTTAGCTAGCTGTTGTGCCTGTCAGCTAAGCATTTGTGATAATACCTCCATGGTCTTGCGCTAATGATATTGTGATGATATTGTGCTATCAAGTTGAAGGCAAGAAAGAAACACACAAAGTGAAGTCTCGAACAAAAGGCCTTTCTCAAGAACGCTACATCGCACATGACGAGTAAAGTACGGCCGTACCACTTATTACATCACAGTGCTTAATAAACACACAAATAATTTATAATGGAATGAGATGAATGATAAATTCTACGTTGGTTATACTGCCTAACAGACGCATGACAAACTAAAATATTCTGTAATCATCTAGTTATCAGAGTTACATATGTAAATGATGTGGCAAAAGAATAAATTAACATTTAAAAACATGTAAATCATGTTTTCGGAATTATATCTTTTATTAAACACGTATCTCTATTTTTCAACAGTACAATGACGAAATCGTACATGTTTGGGCATGTAGCCCGACATAATTATCTGTTAAAGACGCCACTGCAGGAAACAGTCGAGAGTGGAGATATAACAGAAGACAAATAATCTCGTAAAAGTCTGTGGCCCTTAATTGTTCAGTTTGTCTTCCTAACCGCTCACCAATTCTCTGGCCTTCTAGTGGTCATATGGCTCTTTTTGAGAATCACTGGCATAAAACAACAGTTCATCAATTTCATTTTGTATGAGTAAGCATAATATTGCTGGACTCTGAGAAAAAAAAAATTTTAAACTTTTAAAAAACCTATTTTATTGCTGACGTTTACTAATTATATTTAATTAGATTAGATTTGATTAAAGATAAGCAATATCTAGCTTGTCGAGACTTTCCTTTATAAGGAGATTCTAAAACTAGTTGGACACTCACTTTCTCCACATATACACTAGAACTCTCTAGAATAATTTACAATGAAGTTCCTGTTTATTTTCGCTGCCGTCGCTTTGACCTGTGTTCTTTGTGCCAGAGATCCAACAAAGGTCTGCCTGCCCGATACATTTCAGACAGATCTGTATGTTGTCTCACCCGAGGTATATTATTTTATTGTGATTAATTAATAGTTTTAAATTTATTAATGTGATGATTTTGTACAAAGATGATAGACTTAAAGAAGTAACTGCGTAGAAATTAAACCTTTAGTAAATGACTATTTTCTATTTAATTTAGTGCCGTGGTAGGGAAAACGACCTGCGGGGGCAAAGTCCAGCCAGCCAAGACATTTGTCTAGTCCTCCAGGTTGATCTAATAGTAATATATGCGCTTTTCCCAGAACTAAAAAAAAATAATACTTGGATCACTGAAGAATACAAAATATACTTTCTAGCCACACCACATGAAAAAGGTCCAATCTGACCAGCGGACTAAATACGATTGAACATCTATGTAAATCAGGAATGGGCAGTCTTATCCTGCTCGTTAACCGGATTTCTGTTATCAGGATTGGATACTATCTTCAATCAAGAGGATCTGCTTATTTTATTCTTTCCATCAAAAGACTTGCTCCTGGCAAAGTTAATCATATACTGTTCTCATTATGAATGAGGGAATAATACCATTTCCCCGAGTGTGTTTATTTTGGAGGTTTTTTTAATGCTCAGGACGCATTTAATTTGCACCATCAAAGATTTGATGTAATAATTACCGATGTATATCAGTTTAGCATCATGGGCAGGGGTCGGGAACCTTTTTGTCTGAGAGAGCCATGGACACCACATATTTTGAAAAGTAATTCTGTGAGAGCCATACATTATGTTTAAAACTACAAATTCAAGTAAATGTGTGTATTTTGTGTAATTTCATAAATAAAAGTACAATAATTATGTCTCTGAATTCTTGTTAATAACATTGTTATGCTGTTGCTAATAAATAATGAGTATTTTTAACCATTAATGCGACTTCTGATGCTGAGCTGCAGTAGACTTTAGCTCATTTGTAGAATAAAATATTGATATGCAATTAATATGTAGATCAATGGATTCTAAAGAAACATCTTTTTTAAAAATCGAACATTTGTCTGCGAGCAAGATGCAGCCATCAATAGAGCCACATCTGGCTCGCGAGCCATTAGTTCGCGACCCCTGGATTATAGATTGGCTGCGACAGTTTGTAACATTGATATTTAGTGAGCTCGGTGAACTAGTGGCTGCCACAGTTTGTAACATTGATATTTAGTGAGCTCGGTGAACTAGTGGATGCCACAGTTTGTAATATCCATATTAAGTGAACTCGGTGAACCAGTACATAGAATATAATAATTGAAGTATATCCTGTATAGGACATTGATTTATAGCTATTGTTGTATTTTGGCGATACTCGCTACTAGTACACACAAATGTGTGCCTGTAATGTACGCATGGGTAGCTTCCAATGAAAAAGAAATGTGTACTTGTGACACTGACCCGCTAACCACTCTCTCACAACGCACAGAAGGTGCATGAAGTAATTTTAAATAAGCATAACTGATCATTAATTATGGTCGTACGTTCCGGATATGATTCAAGAGATTTTTTTTTTAATCACTGATGTAAATCATGCAATTTACATTCAGATCAACATTTTCCAAATTAGCAATTCCCAGGCACCTGCCCATTTAATGAAGAAGTAAACCAAGCAGTTCAACGACATATGAACATTGTATTAAAATATGTACGTACAATCAAAACAATTATGAACACCAATAAAGTTATGAGCCGCCATCGTCGCATACAATCTTTCAATAAGCTCTTGTTAGCTTAGACAGTGAGTGACCAGAAACCATCTGACCTGTGTTTCCTTCATACCCAATAATTTGCTTTAAATACTCCGTAAACTCGGATAGGGGAGAGGGGAAACCACAACAGAATACCACGAACAGGTTTCAATTTTCATTTAAATCAGGGATTGGGCATTGCATGGACAGCTCATTCGATTTTAAAACTAGTATCATGGAGATATCCTACTACTTATCTTAGCGTATAGAAAACGTTTCCGAAGGCCAATGTGTGAGGCTGCCAAATTCATCCGCAGGCAGATGATCATCTTACTGGTTCACACAACAGTGGTAACTTATTGAACGTGACACATTGTCCTGAATATTGCTACAACCAAGAAGAAAATGTATTGATCGCTACGTTTTGTATAGGATGTGATACTAATTTTTACAGTGGATATATTTATTTGATCAATATTTTATTAATTTCTCATACGTTCAGTGGCATGCTTTGTATTTTCAGGATTACGGTCATCAAGCAATAGATTTCAAAAGAGGACTTCTAGGAGTACATTACGTTGGTGGTGGCTACCGTGTTGTATATAACCTTACAAATGTAAGTATATACTGATTTCTAAAAAATACACACACATCCAACTCGTTAAAATCATCATAAAATACCATCTCAACTGGCGTAGGCGATCATTGATCTCCAAGACTATGTCCTCGGAATCTCCTTCAGTATCTATATCATCAGAAAACAATGCTGACTCTCATATCAAAATGTTAAATTATAACTGTTGAGCACTTGTCCATCTCATTCATTCAAGCTTGCCTGTTATCGATATACATTCAAACTTCCACCACCTGTCTCACAACGTGACCAACAAAAATAACTTTATGATATTAGAAAATAACCTCCGCTTTCAAATAGTGTAATTTATTCACAATTAAACAACGAAAAGCAAGTGAGCATAAATTACAAGAAAGACAAGAAGCATAAAACGATGCCAAACGAGATAAAGAAAACATAAATTAACGATTAGTGGTGTACAGATAATAGAACAATAACAAACGTGAAGGAGACATTGAATTTTCCTACTCTTTAGTGAATTATCAAAATAATATGATGAAACTTATATAATAAATATGAATATATTACATTCATTTATCATCCTATAGTTATAGTTGCATGTGTACATATTTCTTCAAAACGTCTAACGGCAATATACGGAATTTGAATCCGGGATTTCCGAATGTTACTGTTGTTCGTCCATCACAAGTGATGTTGAACACTTTTTTACATCCATTAATTAAATTTCACTAATACTGGTTAGTTCCCTTGTTTATGAGTTTGAATGGGATGATAAACTCTGTGCTAGCTCATAAATGTCTTGAAAACAGGTGGAAAATCGGATAATTATTGATTTCGTTTGTTCTACATGCGTTTCTATCCAACTTTAAACAGGTTGGGAATTACAGATGGCGTTTGTTCCGAATGTCTTTCCAATCTCCGCTATTGAGTTACTAGATATATCCTTTTTTCACATGATGATGTGCTTTTCTTTATTTTTTTATCTATGTCATGTAACTTGGTTTAGAGCATCATCTTCACATATATTCATGGCTTATGTCAAAATATTTCTGTAAGGTCTTTTAAAGATTTCTAGCACTTCTTTTGGTCATCGTATAGGTCTTTCTCCATCTCATCAAATTTATTTATACTTGTGTTGTTCGTACATCACAAGTGATGATGACCATTTGTTACATCCACTTTTAAAAATTCAATTTTAGTTATGTCCTTGATTATGAGTTCGTAGATGGCTAATGAGCCCTATTCGAGCTGTAAATTTCCTTGGACAGTTTGGACATGGAATGACGACTGTAGACGGATCTTGGTCTATCCGTGACTTTCTAGCTGCTCTCCGCTGTTGAGCTGCTGCATTTCTTTTCTTTTCACAAGATGATGCGCTCTTTTTTATTTTAGAACGCCATGTAGATCTATTTTGTGCAAGTTCTTCCCATGTACTGTGGTCTATTTCAAAGGCTTTCAGTGAGTTCTTTTGGCCACCTTGAGATCGTATGGCCACTTTCAACTTCTCTATCTCACCATAGAGAAGTATCTTTGGCAGACGATGGTTTGGCATACGCACCAAATGACCTGCCCAACGAATCTGTGTCTGCATCAGGATCGTGTCAATGCTTGGGATACCAGCTCTATCAAGGACAGTGGTATCTGGAATCTTGTCTTGTCATCTGATGTTCATAACTTTTCTGATACAATTTGTATGAAAATGATTGAGTTTTTTCACATAACGTCTATACACAGTCCATGTTTCACTAGCGTATAGCAGCACTGGAAGTACCACTGCTCTGTAAACTTTCAGCTTAGTCTGTAGGTTAATGCCATTTCTACGCCAAACATTTGCGTACAATCTGCCGAAAGTACTGCTTGCTTTGGCGATCCTTGTATACACTTCATCATCAACGATGGCATTTTGTGATAACGTACTGCCTAGATATGTGAATCTATTCACAACTTTCAGTGCTACACCATTTACCTTTATGCAGGACTCGATATAGCTTTTGTCAAGTGCTGGTTGTAACTATTTATACTACATCTTTGAAGTCATCATCAACATCATAATAAACCACAACATCCTTAACATTATTAATCCATATATTCTTTTATCCTCCTTATCTTCTTCACCCTCAACTGTCACTGTAGTATAGTCTTGAAAGTGAAACATGTCTCACTACGTGTCCAAACAAACTAATTTATAAATATACTAAGACTATAGTGGCGACGAGAGAATTGTATTGTTTACGTCCGCATACATGGAAGAGTTAGATATCTTCGTGGTTACTTCGCTATGAACCATTGCGGATAGACTATTTGAGAGCAACCAAAAGTTGTATATGGAAGAACATAGAGGTGAATAGGAAAGTGATGAACTAGAAAATATGTGTTAGTTGCAAGTTTGTCGTGGACCGATCACAGCAGAGAGCGTTTGCTGCTAACTTTCAACAAAACGTAGTGCTCAATTATTATTTTTTATATTAAACAGTGACTAAGGAAATAACAATAACAAAATTTAGAATAAGAAGATGATGATACTATATTGAAATAATCGGCACAGAAATTTATCAGATATGATATCTAGATAACATAGCACATTTCCAGGCGATAGATGTTCATTATGACTATATATGCTACATGTGTACGTACGGTCTCTTAAAAAACGTGTTGATATCCATTATATGTTTAGCTATCATATACATGTACTTTGTATGATAGTTTTTGTATTCGTACTGTGCACTAACAAAGATAATGAGTCACTCGAACAAGAATAATGTAATCCAAATTCTTTGAATACTACTTGAGAAAGAGAAATTTTTATAAAATTTGTGACAGCAGTGACTTTGAAAGTCAAGAAGGGCAAGGAAATGTCCAAGGGATGATACATGGATTGTCTTTCATCATTGCATAAAGCGATATCCAGTTCACACAGAAAAATAATTTCAGTTCACGAAGCAAGTCGATGTAGAACACAGATATATTAACCCACTCGTATACATCATAGATTGTCGAAGAATATATTTCAAAAGATTACACGATCTAGAAGATATATGATCTAGTATATCTACTGATTTTATGACAATTGTAAACATGTTAAGGATTCACACAACTAATCGATATTTCGTATTCCCATAGGTGTGGTAAAGGTACACAATCTTCATCATCCGAATATAGATGTGTAGTATATATATATATTATATGCTGTAAGATTTTTATCAATACTATATATTTTATACTTTTAATATAATGTGGTCACTTCTACTACCTTTGTCCAACAACAGCATGCAGTTAGCATCATCAACACTACTGATGGATCGTGCAGACAAGTGCCACCTGATGGATCTCTCGCTGAAGTAGTCAGTCAATGTTTGCCAGGTAAAAATGTCAATAGCTGGTGGAAGTGATACATTTAATGTAAAGTTAAAAGTAAACGGCGTCTTCACGCACGGTTTACAATACGTACTCATATGTACTTAACTGCCTGACCAGTAGTTGATCTGAACCACGTGTTATCGCCTTCAGTATTTTCTCAGTAGTGATATATGTATTCTTTGATCTTTTTAGAGCATGATCCTGGTACCCATTCTCTGGTAGTTTGATGGACAATGCGGGTTAGTAAGTTTTTTTTGTCTTTCGTCTAGACTTCGTCTTGACGACAGGCCTGACAATATAGCATGACCACAGATGTTGAACGCAGAAGAGGAAGTAGTTTTTTTTTCAAAACCGAAGTGATAAAAGAATTTAAAATCCAGGTCCTGTGCTGAACGTATGCCTCGGAAAATTTACTAGTTCAGCTAAATTGAATGAACAAATTAGAACAATGAAATTGTGCATAGAAAATTAATAATGCCACAGAAATAGCTGAAATTCATTTTTACGAATGGACAAAAATGCACATAATCGACGTTTCAACCCAAAAGATAGGGACAGACAAATACAGTCACATATGAGAGACAAAATTTTAATGCTGCATTGACTAAGTTGTGTAGCCATTACAAGACATGCGGCAGGAGAATCACAGAGTGATAAAGTAGAACACTGCAGAAATTGTATGTTACATGTCAAGACAAATGCATATAAGATAAATAGGACTAAAATAAAATATATAAAATAAAAATATTTCCCTGATAGAGTTTGTTAAACTACGCCAGCTTAATAATAGCTCTATTAAAACTACAAAACGACGAATACATTTGTCCGTTTCCTGTTGTCCTCCTCTACGACGTATACATTTGTCCGTTTCCTGTTGTCTGACTCTGTTACTTAGCGGTATAAGCAGTATATTACCCTTCCCCCACCGCCAAACTTTAGCGTTTTGCTGGGGAGAGGGGAACATAAGAAAAATAAAATTGAGAACCATTGACCAGTCTAAGAGGAGAGGCAGGATGGCAATTACTTGAAATTATTTGGACAATATTTAAATATGCATATATATATATATTGAAGAAATTAGACAAGAACATTTCGGTCGCATGGGATGACAATGCAATTGTATACTGAATGGGGGGGGGGGGGGTGTTCGGGTCTAAAAGTGATAAGGACCGCTGATATATATTATTTATCGTAATAAATCATAGCTTTCAAATACTACCGAATGCCTAGGAACCACATATATGTTTCATTAACCTTGTTAGAAAGACAAGGTAAGTGAAGGTCGTGATATATGTAGTCTTAGTGTGCAGTGGTACTATTTAACATTTAGTATCCTTAATTTACAATTATGAACAAAACAACGCTTTGTATTTTATTTTTAAAATGAACTTAATTATTCATTCTAACAATTACTTCATCATTAAATCTGTTTTGTTTGTTCTTCTCTCAACTTCAGAAATTTCATTTATGTATGGATATACAATCTTCAGTGTTTATATTTAATTCTAGAACTTCTACTAATCAATAATTTTAGTTTGTTAAGGTATGAGATGCTGAATAGTTTTTCCGTTTATATAGCGTCTGGTTGCCATTTGTAACTTTACTTGTATTTTTTTAAAGCAATTACTAATAATGTGTATGTGTTATACATATTTTATTCTTCTCAAACAGCTAATGCAAGACTCCTGACCAACGGTTCCAGAATTGGAGTGCCACCAAACAGCGTAGCCATTGAGGGTTATGAAATTGTCGTCGGTAGTAGTGTTGCACGTGTTGCTTTTACAGCTACTACTCCTGCGGTCCCAGTTCTCACCGAATACAGAAGTAAGTTATTGCAGACGGTTATTGGAGTAACTTAATTCTAATTACATGAATATTGTTTCCTATATTTCCTCAAGCTGAGTATTGATTCTGTTAATCCAAACTCGTCGTTAAGATTGTCCACTATATCAACAATATTTAGTAGTCTCATACCTTAAGCTGAAGAATATTGATGGGGACGGTGGATGTGGAGTAGTACAATCAGGTAGCATAAATGCTATTCTCCAACCTGATTAAAGTGGGGAGAACTGCGACAATAAAGTGGTGTGCTGGTATATCTTCAACTCAAATCTCTAGACCAGAAATTCACATCGCACCAGCAGTGAACAGAATTCAACCACAATATAAATCCAGCTCGTCAAACCATTTAACGTGCACGCGAAGGTGATTAAAAAACTGTGCACTACTTAGAAAACTTCAATGTATAGGCTATCTAAACCAGACTGCAAAATACGTGATTTCTCATCTTTTGAATACCATTTTGCATTATTCTCGGCACTATTCAACTTTGATGTTGTCAAAGCAGAGGAAAACTTGCAGATGGAACTATTAGAAATGCAGTCTGATTCTACACTCAAAGCAAAGTATCTAGAACCTGACTTTTAT
Organism: Meghimatium bilineatum; assembly: GCA_034231615.1. Taxonomy (NCBI): domain Eukaryota; kingdom Metazoa; phylum Mollusca; class Gastropoda; order Stylommatophora; family Philomycidae; genus Meghimatium; species Meghimatium bilineatum. The sequence continues at coordinate 94,908,473 of CM067299.1, forward strand.
TCATACATTTATGAAAAGTTTACAAACTTAAGAAAGTGTTCAACTAGGCTTATGACAATGTTCGGTTCCACCTATGTGTGTGAACAGTTATTTTCCTTCATGAAATTAACAAATACTTCTCAGAGAACAAGACTGCCCGATGAACACTTGTCATCCCTGATGAAGGTCGGAACTGCAAATACATTTCAGCCAGATATACGAAAAATGGTCATGAAAAAGCGGCATCAAACCTCAGGACAAAACACTGATTAAAGAGTACAAATAATTGAATGTTCTTAAATAAATGTTGGATTTCACACCTCAGGACAAAACACTGATTAAAGAGTAAAAATGATTGAGTATACTCAAAGAATTTTATGCGGCCCATGGTGCTTTTGGTAGGTAGTTAATGAGTTTGCCTCTCTGTTGGAAAGGTGTGCCCCTTTCAACCAGCGGACAAAGTCCAATTAGGTTATATCAGGACACACTGCCATAAAATATTAGAGGTAACAAAGACCCCAAAGTCAAAAACGCCTTTTTTAGTTTGACACGCCTGATATAGACACAAGAGTACTATGTCACACTTCAGATTCAACTGATTCTCTAATCATTCAGATCAAACTGAGTAACAAATCTGTTTTAGTTCAGAAGTTGGAATGAACTCAGAGAAATATGTGTCTTGCGTTCGTTTCGAGTCAGACAGGTGCATAATGTATAACCACATACCTTCTCTTTTTGTCGACGCGTCATTTTTACATATGTTCCTGATTAATCGTAAAATGACGGAACAACACTATCTCAGAGGAAATGTGGTGTAGACTCGTGCCTGGGTTACAAGAATGAAATCAAAATTTGTCCCACCAAACATGCATCGACGTGCAACTATTACAAAATATAAATAACCAAATGGTCGGAGGGTAAACGACAAACTGGAGGGTGCCGCAGTAAACGAACGAACAAATGGTAAAGCAAAATGAATTAAACTGGTTACTAAAAATACTTATCTTGCCTATGAATAAAAATATATATAATAGTATATAAATAAAACATACAATAAAACTACACACGACAAATCTCAACGTATCGGTCCAAATGGAAGCTTTTTCAAGAGACAAATAACTAATAAACTCAACAATAATAAACAAAATAGATTACTGAAATTTTATCAAGCAGAAAATTGATAAAATGATAAATTTTATCAAGCAGAAATTGATAAATTTTATCAAGCTTGATAAAATTTCAATCATCTATTTCGTTTATTATTGTTGAGTGTATTAGTTATTTGTCTCTTGAAAAAGGTTCCATTTGGACCGATGAGTTGAGATTTGTCCTGTGTAGTTTTATTGTATGTTTTTATATACTTTTTTATAAATTGTATTCATAGGCAAGGTAAGTGTTTTTAGTAACCAGTTTAATTCATTTTGCTTTACCATTTATTACAAAATATGTATTTCAAACTATATTTAACCACTTGTAAGTTTATGTTTATATTTCATTTGTTTATCTTTATATCAGCACCAATATTTCTATTGATAACATTTAATTATTATCAACAATTTTCTCTCTTTTTTATTTCAGATGGTAAGAATGTGAACATAGCTTTCTACACTAACCCCTCCACCAATGTTACCCACCAAAGAATATTCACCGTCCCCACTGTATGCCCACCTGTCACTCCTGTTGGTTAAACAAACAAAATCTTAGAGTCATAATGAGACTAATCAAGCAAGAAACACATTTCGTTTTTACAACTGCATTGTTAGATTTACGAGCCAGACAGTAGAAGCCATTTTATAACATTATTGATAGATTTGTGCTCTCTCCCCGAACGATTTTTACACTACGAACTCTCTTCCTTTTATTGTATGATAGCTTTGAGTAGTCTACCCTACACTTTCACTAAATAGTTCTTTAGTTATAATAATGTGAATGTCATGTACTGGTTTCTTGGTATAAATAATAAAATTAAATAATGATTTTGCTTTATTTTTTATTATTTTGTGTGTGTGTGTGTGTGAAAATGGTGACTGGTATAGTCAGAATGAAAATCATGCAAAAATATGTTTTAGATATGGGAAACAGATACATAAATAGCAATTTTTTCTGTCGTTCCTCCATCACAAGTAATGATGACCATTTGTTACATCCACTGTATGAAATGTTCTACCTCATTCAATATACCGCTATATTTTTCTTGTGTTGTGTAGGTTACTTGGTTTTCAAAGTTGTGTGTTATCATAGTTTTTGGATAACGTCAAGGTGTTTTCAGGAACAGATACGCTGATGCTGTCAACTGCATATAACTCTCCATTATATTTTCGACTATATAGAACGAATGTATTGAATAATGTGGAATTAATATGATGACCTAATTTACTTCAATGTCAACACACTGATTCTGTTCATTAAGCAGTTACCTCAGTAACGTATCGTGTGAACGTCATGGAAGGGGAGTGTCAGGGGGGCGCGGAACCTCTGCTGCTAAGGTTATCATACTCCTTTTCACTCCTTTGGAGTAGTTCTCACATTCTTGGCACCTCATGGCACTCAGCTCTCATCTGTGGCTCTCAGTAGTTGTCAGCATGCAGCAGCGGCCTAACCCCAGTAGCGGCTTTAACAGGCCGAACGACAAAGATAACCGAGGGGCTCCGGATCGGAGGTAAACCCTGGGCATGTCTTTGGCGGACATCGCAAATAAAACAACTGATTTTCATCGGGTTGGAAGGCACTTGCAAGCAGAGCGTTGTGTAACGCAAAGAGCTTCATGAGTCACGTTAAATAGTCTGGTTACATTGGTCAACAAATTCTTTACACAAGTTGTGTTACTGAAATGATATTAGGCATTTCTTATCAATTTTGAAGTGCTGAGCACAATTATGACAGTTAAATTTCAAAATTGGCTTTAGCTATTTTTATAGTTATTTGCAAAAATACGTGTTTACATACGAAATGCATGCCATTAGTAATAATGCAACAGTTTATAGCTATGAAAAAAATCATGTGCCTAGTTTTTCTAGGATGAGAAGGTAAATGTTTAACCATTTTTCTTGTATGTGTCCTTTCTTAAAGTAGTCTCTGTTGAGCTCGTCTGAAATGTTCTTGGGCCAATAGCCATAAATGTCTTTCCGAAGACCTGAGCTCTGCATTTATCCTGATGTGTGTGTGGAGGTACCTGTCTAAGAAAGTTCTTCCACATTTTTTTTACTCATCAGTGAGTGGTGCAAACTTAGACTTGTCTGTCATGCATATACTCAGCTTGTGATAGATTTTCCAATTTATTGTCTAACAATAAGTTTAACAATTTGTATACGGCCATGTCTGCTGTCAGCCCTCAGCGAAATTATCCAGTTGTTTGTTTGAACTTTCTTTCCATTTCAGACATACACCACCAAGATACAACATAATAATTAATGATACAAAATTAGCACAAGTTGAAAAAGTGAAAAATCTTGGCACCCTGTTAACATCATAAGGTAGATGCTCAAATGAAATAAAGAGCCGAACAGCCCAAACCAAATCAGCATTCCAAAAAATGAGAACCACTTTGTCCAATGGAAGAATATCAATGCAGATCCGAATACGAGTGCTGAGATGTTATATCGATCCAACTCTTTTTTATGGATGTGAAGCATGGACTGTAAACAAAAAATTCAAAGCGAATTAGAGGCTACAGAAATGTGGTTTCTAAGAAGAATGATGAAAATACCATGAACATCCAAGAAAACTAATGCAGAGGTTCTCATTGATGCTGGCATAAAAAGATCAATCATATCAAACATTAGGGGCAGTCAGTCAAGGATTCTAAGAGATGTGCTGAGAAGAACACAGCTTGAACACTTAATAACCACTGGAAAGATCGAGGGGAGAAGAGATAGGGGACGACACAGAGAAAATTTACTAGATTTGCTTGTATCGTGGCACGGTAGAAGCTCACCAACCGAGCTTATTGTCAACACAAGAGACAGAGAGTCGTGGAGAAACATGATCGCCTACGCCATTCGTCATGGCACTTGATTGATTGATTGATTTCTTCACAATATATTTGAATGACCAGGGGTATTTTTACTCCAAATTTCTAATTCTCATATTTTGTCTGTGATAACGTATATCCAGTTTTTACTTATGCCACAACTGCCGGTTGCTGTGTTTTCGAATGATGCGTGATCAAGCATCATATTAATTCCACCATGTAGATTAAAGTAAATGTGGTCTCATAGTCTTTCTTTGCCATGCTAATTTTCTTTAACTGCCTAAAACCAAATCATGGTTGCGCTTCTATTTGAAAACATATTGCAATTTGGTCTTTATAATGTACCAATTCTTTGTGATGGTTACAGGCAATGGCAGGTGGTAAATTCCCGTTTACACTATTGCTGACCTTCTCGTGTCTGTTTCACCTTGACAGGATACCAGTGTGATATCATTTAATTTTTAGTTTGTCGCTTTAATTAGCTAATGCTGCCATCTTTTCACAACGAGACCACTCTTTAGGAGAGCGTTACCCAGTGGCATACCTATTGGAGAGCCTTACCTAGTTGTATATATCTGTCGGAGAACCGTACTAGTGCCATAACTGTAGGAGAGCTTTACCTAGTATTATATCTGTATTATCACTAGATTAACTAGTGTCATTTCTGTAGGAGAAACATACTTAGTGTAATATCTGTAGAAGAGTGTTACCTAGTGTCATACCTGTACGAGTGTCTTACCTAGTGTCATATATTTAGGCAAGCCTTACCGACTATGACGGAGAGTCTTACCTAGTGTCATATTTGTAGGAGAACCATACCTACTGTAATATCTGTAGAAGAGCCTTGCCTAGTGTCATATCTTTAGGCAAACCTTACCGTGTATCACATATGTTGGTGAATCTTGCCTAGTGTCATATCAGTAGGAATCTTACATAGTGTCCTATCTGTAGGAGAGTCTTATCTAGTGTCATATCTATTGGAGAACTTTACTTAGTGGCATACCTGTCGGAGAACCTTAACTAATGGTTACTTATCTGTTGGTTGTTGTTTAGTTTTCTCATCTCATTTAAAATTGCGCACCTTACTGTTAAAGCACCAAGATCATATTTCCCAGTGTGCTTCTAGTGATTGGCAAGGTCATATTTCCCAGTGTGCTTCTAGTGATTGGCAAGGTCATATTTCCCAGTGTGCTTCTAGTGATTGGCAAGGTCATATTTCCCAGTGTGATTCTAGTGATTGGCAAGGTCATATTTCCCAGTGTGCTTCTAGTGATTGGCAAGGTCATATTTCCCAGTGTGCTTCTAGTGATTGGCATGGTCATATTTCCCAGTGTGCTTCTAGTGATTGGCAAGGTCATATTTCCCAGTGTGCTTCTAGTGATTGGCAAGGTCATATTTCCCAGTGTGCTTCTAGTGATTGGCAAGGTCATATTTCCCGGTGTGCTTCTAGTGATTGGCAAAATATTTAATTATTGTGTGTCTATCTCTTGTTTCCTTAGGGACTGTTTATAAATTACGCCCGTTATTTTGCCAATATGTGACCATCCCACCCTCCTTTATCAATTTATGTCAGGAGTTCAGAGACCCTTCTGACTAATTATGTAAAAATAATTGTTTACCCAATCCCCCATAAATAATTGTTTTTAACAGAAGGACGTAAATCTGCATGCTTTTCTTTTATATATTAAAAAAAACACGAAGTATCAAGCGTGTAAAGCTTAAAACTAGCAGCCAAAAAATCTAAGCAAAACCTAAAGAGAGCTCAGTTCGTGGAATGGTACCTTTATCTAAATTGTTAAACAGTTATCTTTGACTCATACAAACACTCTGGAACGCTTTCTAATAAACAAAAAGAGAATGCAAGCAAGCGATAAACCATGAGATGAAAGTTATATTTCATTTCCTGGCTACGGGGAAAAAAGTGATGTATTCCCTATGGGTTCAATCATCGCTACCACCACCATCATCATTGAGGTCATCATCGTCTTTATCATAATCATCGAATCTGAAGTTGCATTAGAGACAATCTCGTATTTTAGAATGAAACATAAGTCTTAACTGTCCTTGATATTCACTGAGAAACGATCAGGATACACGTCTGTGATGTGAAAGGTTACACAATGAGGTGTTCTCATGTGATGAGAACACACACAGGTATTCTCAATATCTCCAACAGGTATGACACTGGGTAAGGCTCTCCTAAAGAGTGGTCTCGTTGTGAAAAGATGGCAGCATTAGCTATCAAATGAACAAACGCAAAAATTGATATCGCTCTGGTATCCTTTCATGGCGAAATTGACACGAGAAGGTCAACAATAGTGTAAACGTGAATTTGCCATCTCCCATGGTCTGTAGCATCACAAGGAATCGGTATAGTGTACAAAATAAATTGTAACATGTCTTCAAATACAAGTGCAACGATGATTCGGTTTTAGTAAAGATCCGAGGAATGGAAAGACACTGAGGTTATACACATTTAGATACATGTTGCCAGCTAAACGTTGCCATAAATGCCAGCTAAGCATTTATGATAATAACTCCATCGTCATGATGAAGTTTCGTTATCAGTGTGAAAGCAAGAAAAAACACACAAAGCAAAGTCTCGAATAAAAGGCCTTTCTCAAGAAAGCTACATCACACATAATGAGTAAAGTAAGGCCGTACCTCTGATCACAGTGCTTAATAAAAACGCAAATGATGGAAGATGAGTGATAAATTGTACAATAATTATACTGCCTAACAGACACCATGACAACCTAAATTATTCTGTAATCATCTACTTATCAAAGTTATATATGTAAATGATGAGGCAAAAGAATAAAATAACAACATTTTACAACATGTAAATCATGTTTTCGAAAATACTTTTTTTAAACAATTATCTCTATTTACAACAGTGCAATAACGAAATCGTGAATGTTTGGACATGTAGCCTGACATGATCCTCTGCTAAAGAGGAATAGTCGAAGGTTGGGATATAAAGGAAGACAAATAATCTCAGAAATGGCTGTGTCCCTTCATTGTCCAGTTTTTTTTTCTCCTAACCATTCACCACAACTCTGGCCTTCTACAGGGCATATGGCTCTTTTTGAGAATCACTGACATAGAACATAACAGATCATCAATTTCATGTGTATGAGTAAGCATAATATTGCTGGACTATAGTCCAAAATAAACTGCATTAAACTTTTTAAAAAGTATTTTATTGCTGACGTTTACTAATTATATTTAATTAGATTAGATTTCATTAAAGATAAGCAATATCTAGCTTGTCGAGACTTTCTTTTATAAGGAGATTCTAAAACTAGTTGTGCACTCACTTTCTCCATATATACACTAGAACTCTTTAGAATAACTTATAATGAAGTTCCTGATTATTTTCGCGGCCACTGCTTTGACCTGTGTTATTTGTGCCAGAGAATCAACAAAGGTCTGTCTGCCTGATACATTTCAGACAGATATGTATTGTTGTCACAAGCGGGGTATATCATTTTATTGTGATTCATTATTAGTTTTCAATTTATTACTATGATGAATCTGTGCAAAGATCGTGGCACTTAAACAAGTAATTGAATAAACTTTAATCCTTTAGTAAATGACAATTTTCTATTTAATGTAGAGAAACAACGGCTATGGTTGAATTTTAGGCTCTATTAATACACACAAATGCGTACCAGTAATGTATGCATGGGTAGCTATCAATGCAAGAGCAAGTTGTGCTTGTGACACTGATCCAGTAACCACTCTTCCACGTAAAACAACTGGTTCATGAAGTAATTTGAAATAAGCATAACGGAACATTAAAGATGGTAGGACGTTCCGAATATGATTTATGAGATTTTTTTTTCCACCACTGATGTAAATCGTGCCACAATTTACATTCACATCTACAATTTCCAAATAAGCAATTCCCAAGCCCCTGCCCATTTAACGAAGCAGTAAATAAAGCAATTGGACAACTTATGAACATTGTATTAAAATATAGTACAATCAACACAATATGAACATCAATAGAGTTATGAGCAGAAATCGTAACACGCAATCTTCCAATAAGCTCTTATTAGATTAGACAGTGGATGACCAGATACCATCTCCCCTGTGTCGCCTTCATTACATTCCCAGTAACTTGCTAGTTAAATACTCCAAGAACTCGGAGAGGGAAGAAGGAAAACGACAACACAGCACCATATACACGTTTCAGTTTTCAATGAAATCAGTGAATGTGCATTCAAATGGAAATGTGAGTTAGCTCATTTGATTTTAAAACTAGTATAATGGAGATATACGACTATGTGTCATAGAGTATAGAAACTTTTCCACAAGCCAAGATGCGAGGATGTCAAATTCACGCAGGCAGTTGTTCATCCTATTGGTTCACAAAACACCCGTAACTTATTGAACGTGAAGCATTGTCCTGAATATCATTACAGCCAAGAAAAAAAGATTGTATTGATCGCTGCGTTGTGTGTAGGATGTGATACTAATTTTTATAATGGAGATATTTATTTGATCTATGTTTTATTAACTTCCCATACGTTTATTGGCATGCTTTGTATTTTCAGGGTTACGGTCATCAGGTTATAGATTTCAAAAGAGGACTTCTAGGAAAAATTTACGTTGGTGGTGGTTACCGCGTAATATATAACCTCACAAATTCAATTTCACTAAATGTATCGACCTCTTGCCTTTGGCCCGTGATGCGCTCGGTCTCACCATCAGCACAGCGAAGACTTTAGTAATGTATCAACCAGCGCCAGGTGTCCGATAAACACAGAACCAATTATTGATCACAGTAAAGGAACAAAAACGTAATACTGCCAAAACGTTTGTATATCTCAGTAGCACCTTATCGTAAACTGCGAGGAGGATGCTGCCCTGCGTATTTCTCGTGCCAGTTCAGCATTCGGGAGCCTTCGGGCCAATGTCTGGATCAGGCGTGGTCTCAGTCTGACAACTAAGTTGGACGTGTACGGTGCAGTGGTTCTACCATCATTGCTTTATGCAGCGTCTTGCTGGACTGTCTATGCGAGATAGGCTCGACAGCTTAACTCTTTTCACCTTCGGTGCGTACGAAACCTCATGGGAGTACGTTGGCAGGATCGAGTACCAGTCACGGAAAACTTTCAGAAGTCCCGTATTCAAAGCATCTATCCCATGCTAACTAGGTTCCAACTTCGCTGGACTGGCCACAGCGTCCGTATGCCAGACAAGCGCCTTCCAAAGAGATTATTCTATGGGGAGCTGTGCGAAAGTAAACGTTCAAGTGGAGGGCAGAAAAAGCGCTTCAAGGATCACCTAAAAAGTTCTCTCAAGCATTGCAGCATCGATCCTAACTCCTGTGAGACTACATCACTTGACCGCTCAGCCTGGCACACCCAGATCACTTCTGGCATCACGAAATTTGAAAAGGAAAGAACACTGCGGGCAATCCACAAACGCAGGAAGCGGAAGGACAGATCCGAAGGTTCTCCTACCCCTAACCTTCAGCACTTCTGCATGCACTGCAATAGAACTTTCCGTGCACGAATCGGACTCATTGGACGTCTGCGTGCTCACAAGCCAAATTAGACAATGGCCAATTAATTGTTATTATTTTTTTTTCATGCCATGCTCATTTTCGCTAGCGAAGGAGGAAAATCATCATCATCATCATATAACCTCACAGACTAGTAAATAAACGCACATACAACTTGTCTTCAAATCATCATAAAATACCGTCTCAGCTGTCGTAGGCGATCATTGATCTCCATAACTCTGTCCTCTACATCTTCAGTATCTGTATCATCAGGAAGCGTTGCAGACTCTGATATCAAAATGTTAAATTATAACTGGTGCACACTTGTCCATCTTATTCATTCAAGATTGCCTATTATCGATATACATTTAAACTTCCAACACCTGTCTCACAAACGTGACCAACAAATGGAGCTTTATGATATTAGAAAATAACCTCCGTTTACATATATTATAATTACATCACAATGAAATAACGAAAAGTAAGAGAGCATAAAGTACAAGAAAGACGAGAAGCGTAAAACTAAAACAATGGCAAACGGGATATAAAAAACATAATTTAAAGATTAGTTGTGTAAAGATAATAGAACAATGAATACAATACAAGCGTACATTGAAGAAGACATTGCATTTTCCTACTCTTTACTGAATGATGAAAATAGTATGCTGAAAATCAAATAATAAATACAAATATATTACATTCATTTATCATCCTATAGTTATAGATCCATTTGTATATATTTCTTCAAAATAGGCGAAAGGCAATAGACGGGATTTGAACCAAGTCCATTCAATTTGCAACTTGCAACTTTGATCAACTCGTTTTCCGAATTCGATCACACGTCAATTCGACCACACGTTATTACTAAAAAACAAACATGTGACTTTAGTCCTGACGTCTAATGTGTATAATCTCAAGATATTCTGAAGACGGACCTGTCTATCGACACGATAACATAGACACAGTAACAAAAACAACACACATGCCACATCTGGCAAATAACAATATTTAAATATATTGTGAATATGTAAAATATTGCTTGTTACTAAAACAATACTTCTGCACCATTAAATTATAGCTAATCTGTGGTCATTATGGATACTATAATGTGTGTGGATGTCACATATTTACTAATGTTACTATTGTTCGTCTATCGCAAGTGATAATGACCACTTTTTTACATCCATTTATTCAATTTCAGTAATACTGGTTAGTCTTGTTTATGAGTTTGAAGGCGGTGATAAACATCTCTACTAGCTCATAAATGTCTTTAAACAGGTTGAAAATCGGATAATTATTAATGGCGTTTGTTCTGATGTCTTTCTATCCAACTTTAAACAGGTTGGCAATTGGATAATTATAGATGACGTTTGTTCCGCATGTCTTTCCAATCTCCACTGTTGAGGTGATTAATTTCTTCTTTTCTTTACAAAATGATGTACTTCACATTTTTGTGGGACTCCATGTAGTTTGGTGTAGAGCATCATCTTTACATAAAACCCATGGCTTTTGTTCAAAAATGTATGTGCGGTCCTTAAACAGTTCTTCTAGCACTTCTTTTCCTAACCTTAATCCATACATTTTTTTATCCTCTTATCTTCTTCAACCTCAACTGTCACTGTAGTATAGTCTTGGAAGTGAAACATGTCTCACTACGTGTCCAAACAAACGAATTTACAAATATATTAAGACTATAGTGGCGACGAGAGAATTGTATTGTTTACGTCCTCATACTTGGAAGAGTTAGATATATTCGCGGTTACTTTTCTATGAACCATTTTGGATAGGCTATATGAGAGCAACTAAAAGAATACGGGACTTCTGAAGGATTTCCGTGTCTGGTACTCGATCCTGCCAACGTACTCCCATGATGTTTCGTAGGCACCGAAGGTGAAAAGAGTTAAGCTGTCGAGCCTGTCTCGCATAGACAGTCCAGCAAGACGCAGCATAAAGCAGTGTTGGTAGAACCACTGCGCGGTACACGTCCAACTTAGTTGTCAGACTGAGATCACGCCTGATCCAGACATTGCCACGAAGGCTCCCGAATGCTGCACTGGCACGAGCAATACGCAGGGCAGCATCCTCGTCAATTGTCGCAGTTTACGATAAGGTGCTGCTGAGATATACAAACGTTTTAGCAGTATTACGTTTTTGTTCCTTTACATATGGAAGAACATAGAGGTGAATAGGAAAGTGATGAACTAGAAAATATGTGCTATTTGTGATCACAAAAAAGTGCGTCAGAAGAAGGTATCAAAAAATAACTGATATAGCGAGACGTTAGAAGAAGGTGCCGCAGAAAAGGGCACCATTGTAGGTGAAGAGTAAAGGACAGGAAACGAAGGCCAGACCCAGAACTGCAGCCAAGGCATGTGAAATAATATGATATGCAAGGGAAAGTGGAGTATCGATTCGTCGTAAGTGACTAGTTGGTGTCACCAGACAACCATGTCGTGGTCAGTGGAGGTTGGTGTGACAGTAGTCCCTATTTAATATAAAGGAAGATGGACCAAGGTCACAACCGCAACGATACGTAACTTTTAGGCCCGGTGTTGGGAAAAGAGACCGCTCGCATAAACCGAAGATGATATAAGGATGAGCTAGCCGCACGTCGCAACCTCTATGTGGGTATTGCTCGCACTGTACACTAGCTCATCTTTAAGGAACAACGATTAATGGACAGAATCTCGAACCACCAATACATGATTCCTTAGTGCGGGCCATGTACATTGGGGAGGATAATGTAAGATGAAAGGAGTTTCATGTCTGTGTAAGACCAATGTTACGTTGCAATCTATTTGTTGGCGTTGCTCGCACTGCACGCTGGTTACATACAAAGATATTGGTGGCACCACTGTCTCCTAGCAATCTTAGTCGTGTGTAGCAGGACGTCTGTTGCTCGAGTCATGACAAATGATAACCCCCCCCCCCCCCGCCCCGTTTTTAGCTTCTACGAACATTGAACATGCCGTACGCTTAGGTTCTTATTTCCCGCTCGTTCTCTTAACTCCCTGTCCTTTTTTATTTGGCCTTAGTTCAATTTTATTGCCTCTTAATTTCTGATGATGTGTCTTTCTCTCCTGCGCGTCTTTCAGTGGGTGTGAACTCACCACTGCTGCTATTTAACCTGGCATCTTGATTATCGCTTGTAGCTACGGAGTTGCGTGCTATGAGTGGCACTCTCGGCAAGCAGCTTGCTGCTTCGTTCGTATGGGAAACCGAGTACAGTGAAGTCAATCCTCTACGTATTTTTAACCATTGCTTTAAACCTTCTGCGATGCTGCATTTCTCATTTTTTCCGCAGACAGCTACACATTTTCGTATTGCAGAGTGCCATGTATCAATGTTTTGTCCGACATTTTTCCATGTGTCATGGGTCATGATGTCAATGGCTTTCAGTGAGATTTTTATCTGGTCATTTTGAGTGATCTTTTGGGCATTCCATTCTGTATATCACCAAAAATAAGTATGTTTGGTAGACGATTACCTGGGATAGGCACTACATTATCTGCTCTACGAATTTGTGACTGCGTAAGAATAGTATCACTGCAATGAATACCAGCTCTTTCAGGGACTTTAGTATCCGGAATGAGATAAATAACAAAGCATGAATAAAATTGAAGAATATGAAATTGCAGATCAAAATTGGAAAACTGACGGGAAAAATAGAAGCACTTGGAGACAAGTATTCTACCTGAGCACCACAGTTGCTGACGAAAGAGAGGTCCGATTCGTAACATTCTCTAAATCCACTTTACCACTGAAAATGGTTTCACATGAGTGACCAGCTGCTACATCATATATGCCAGTGTTTGCAAACTTTGAACCATGACGTACATGAGAGACGAAAAGGAGGTCCGAAAACCGATTCGGTCAACATCTGGACAGTATTAACCACCGGTCATGGAATCCTGTTGCTGGACACAGTAGTAGTACTCCCACCTCCCGCTTGCCAAATAATGTTAATTTTTTTCCAGATCCCCTCTTCCTCCTTAATTATTTCCATTCTTTACGGATAGTTCCATTCCCTTACGGAATGTGTTCCTTTAGCTGTTACGCAATGGTGGAAAATGCAGTTAATCATCGTGTGTTTTGTTATGTTCTTGATAAAGTCCTTTTTGTCGAAACATTGATTTGTGTGTGTGTATTCTTGTGTGTTTTTATTGAATAGTAAAACTTCATTATCCTGTTTTCAAGATTCACCTTCAATATTACCACAAATCAACAAATAATGGCGATGCCATCACACATTTTATTATTATAATAATTCATATTTTAAATTTCTTGAACTAATGTAATATCTCTTCAACATTTATACAGAGAACACAATTTGGAATGTAAGAAATCAACAGAGAAATAACGTTGATCCACTCAAGATCGGAGGTTAAGAGATACCAGAACTAAGATATGCTAATTAAAAAATGTTTTTGGCACACAGTCAAGCAGGTCTTGAGCACCTCATAAACTCCATTAAACAATATGGAAAAAAACAATTTCTGAATGGAAGAAATACCAAGATTGTGACACGCTACAAAACCACTAGCTAGTTCCCAATCAGTAACAACAACAGCGAATTAGAAAGAGTCACCAGTTTTTGAATATCCTGCAACAGTAACAATGATTGCCATGAAGAAGTCAAAATAAGATTGGCTATCGCGTCAAAGAAGCTGGTACAAATAAAAAAACATATAGCTGGGCTGCTGTAAAACAACATAACTAACATTCCTAAGACCTTTCATATTTCCAGTGACAATATATGGGTGTGAATCCTGGACAATAATCAACAAAGTGAAAAATAAAATAGTAGCATTTGAAACATGTTACATAAAAATCCTCAGAATATCATGGACCAAAAAGATCAATAATATAGCCATCCTGGGAGAAATGAATGTAAAAGAAAACTGAACTGACTAAATAACATCGTTATTTCCAGAAACTACACTTTTTTGTCCATATCAAACGCCATGACAGCCTAGAGAAGACCATAATGAAGGGGATGATGCCGGGGAGACGAGCAAGATGCAGACCAAGAAGAAGTTTGACGCAAGATATCAAAGACCAACTGAACATGACAGTAACAGAAGCAAGAAGACTGACTCAATATCGAAATAAGCTTCGAAAGGGTGTGATGACTGCTACACCCTGTTCAGGTTATGCTACCTGATGATGGTGAACTAATGTATGTGTCATTGTAATATCTTTCTCTTCCTTTATAGAAATATGTTCTAATTCATTTTCGAAGCATCTGTTTTGTTGTTTTAGATGTGAATTATAAACGTTTTAAACCAACCAATGCGTTCACTTATAAAGCATTCCATCATACAAACAAATATAAAGAAAAACAAAATAAGTTTTACATTTTAATATAAATAGCAAGTTGATAACTATCACAACATTGTATTTAATTTACGATGACATACTATAAATGGGAGCGAACTCGCAATGTGAAAGGAGTCTGGAGAGGTAACTCATGTTTAACTATAATATAAAAATGATTCTTATTATATGATTGTTTATTCTCATGGAGCTGAAGTTATGTTTAACCAACAGGAGTAGCAGGTGGGCATACATCTGGAACTTGGAAAATCCTATGGTGAGTAATATTGGTTGAGGGGTTAGTGTAGAATGCTACAGCCACAGTCGAACCACCTGAAACGTAAAATATGTGTTTGCGATGGTTAAAGATTTCAAACAAAATTTCATCATTCATGTAAATATTTTTTTGAAATTACAATTTAAAATTTCGCACATGAACAAATATATAGAAAAAAAATGTCTATTGCCGATAGCTGCACCCCGCACGTATATAACTAGTACTAATAACAGACAATCGTTATCATTGGGCTCGTAGCATAATAATTTGCTATTAACCAAAATTAGTTTGTTGTCATGGCTTAAAATTGTGTCATGAAAGCAACATAATCCATTTTATCAAGTTTATTTACAATTTCGACAGTACATTGTTATCGACATAGATCTATTATAGTTCGTTTACTAATTCATAAATAAGATGAAAAGTGATATTTTTCTTCTTTCTTCTTTGATATTACTGAGCGGGATTGTTGCCTATAAAATTATTACAGCAAGAAATTCCGAGTTGATGACTATGTCTTGGAAAGGATATGCTGTCAATAATCACTATATGTTTTTACTGATTTTCATTAATTCAAGGTGCTAGTCACAGAGGACATGCAGTGTTTCCGATAATTGTTCCAAATTTTCACATATAATTTGGTTAATATTTTGTTGCGATTGATTGTATAATCGAATGTACCGAAAATGTAACATCGTTGGTGGTTCGCAAATAATTAGCTATACCTTCCATTCTCCTGACTTCCTAAATCTAGCCATTCATCACCATTAAGATGGTCAGTCTAGAGACAAGTGTGACCGTTATCTGATCATGTCTTTCACTGTCCTGTTTACTTTAAGTGAATCATTTCGGAAACTGGCGAGAAATCATGTAATTATGTTATTCTACTCTCCCAGTTCTCGTTATCATCAGATTAGTCTCTATTGAGAGTGGTGTCGTAGTCTTCTGATTATAACATCAGTCTGTCCAAGTTGCCATCATAAGTGGGTAAAATTAGTGCAAGCTCAGATTTATAAAGCTTTCAGACCATGCCAGTCCTCCAATGTCTTCAGGCTATTCGGATCAGACATTTGCTTTGAAGTTATGTTATCATACACTGAATTTTCTTGCTTTCACCGGACAAGATTAGTTTGTATATACATTGCTTCTAAAATTGATTGGCTGATCAACCTGCTCAATTGATGGCTGTTCTCATCAATACTCCTCAGTTTAGAATATATCCAATACCAATGACAAAAATAATAATTTAGTTAAATAGAGCTATCACTAGTTTCACATAAATGTAGGTATAACTTACTTCTATATTCTCTGAGAACAGGGACGGCAGGTTTGGTAGATGTCAGTGCCACTCGGGTAACACCAGTACCAACATCAATCTCCCATCCCTCAATGGCTACACTGTTGGGTGGAACTCCGATTCTGGAATTGTTGGTCAGGAGTCTTGCAGATGCTGTTTGAAGAGGTTCAATAATTTCATTATATCGTTAATTTCTTTACTACTCTAACTCTTTTTAAATGCATTATATAAGAGAAGAATATTATCTCAGACATTTTTTAAAAGGAAAGGTGTAGAGGATTGACTTATTTGTACTCGCAGTGCCCCATATGTACTCCGTCCCTTTCAATGTAACCGATATTCCAGCTGCCGAAAGCACCACCCTTAGCACGTAACTGTATATGTCTGCTTCCTTACTAGTGTATAACCATAGTAATATATCACGTGATTTCAACCAAAGAATGGGAGTGTTTTGTGCTGATTGTATTGGTTTAGCGGATGGCTTAGCGGATCTGATTTCAGTATGCATTTCGTTCGGATTGTCTTCAATATCACTTGACAATCTTTCAAAACTTCACAAGGTAAAGCATGTAAATATAATATGTACTACAGCTGTTCATGATCCAATGTACGCTTCGTTTGCAAATGTCTTGAAGTGAAAAGATGGATTCCGGATGAAGTTGCCATCTTCAGTAGAATCGAACAGGCGAAACTAGCAACACGGTAATGAATTTCGCTAATCACTGAAAACACACATAATAACAAAGAAAAATTGACGTTTCGAAGGAAAGCATTTATAAAGAATACATTCGCAACAGTCAACTACAATTGAGAACGTAGCTATTGAAACTCTCACCTGGCAAACATTTGGTGACAACGTTACTGATGTCTCCTCCAGCTGAGATTTGTACGCACCTATTATCTGTAGTGTTGATCAAATGACCAGAAAACTGTTTATGAGAGATTTAAAAATGAAACCTGGATTAGTTAAACATGTGTTTAAACATTAATTTCTAAGTGGAATATTTCATTAAAAAATCATATCATATGCATATATAATCTACTTTATACTATATATCTATAATATACTTTAGACTATGTATATATAATCTACTTTAGACTTTCAGAAATCATGTAATAACCATAGAGAATATGATTCGCAGAATGAAAACCTCCATTATAGTTTCTGGTAAAAGGCTCTGATAACACCACAGCTCTGATAGTACTAACGTATGCGGTTGAAAAAAATTGTTGTTGTTGTCGATATCCAAATACTACTGAGTAGTTCTACTCTTGGCAGTACATTCTTTAAAAAGTACAGATATCTGAAGTTGATTTAGTAATCCATACAGTGAGACTACTGAGGGTGTCCGTAAGCTTTTTTCCTAACAGTTGAAAGGAAAGGAGATGTTTCGTTGGGATGAGAGCACTGAGGTGTATTCTAGGTGCAATTTATGTTTTCTAAAAAGATAAAGTATGTTTGTTTTCTCACATTTACAGTTACAGATGTGAACATTTTATTCGAGTGTTATATGTATGCATGAATGTATGTATGTACGTGTGTATGTATACATGTGTATGTATGTGTATGTATGTATATGTATATATATGTGTATATATATATATATATATATATATATATATATATATATATATATATATATATATATATATATATATATATATATGAATTTTAACTTTCACGTAGTCGCTTGGGAGAGCCTCGCTCAGAATAGAACAGCCCGGGGTTACAGGATTAGAACGGGATCTTCCACTAGCGGAGAAAGAGACCAGACAGGATACTGCAAGAGCAAGATAGAAGCGGGAAAGTAGAAAAGAAAAAACATCTCAACGTCCCATAGACACCCACTACAGTTGTCAATTCTGTAGAAGAACATTTTGTGCGCGCATTTGCACTTGTTAGTCATTTTAAAACGCATTATTAGCTTTATTACTTTTTATTACTTATTGTTATTATTATTACGGTTGAGTTTTTAGTCGTCGTCGATTACGATGGACGAACATCACCATCATCATATATGCACACATAAGTAAAGTAACCCATAGCATTTATCAATGACGTAGGGGTGTGAGATGTTAGCGATCTCACATTTCAGAGGCTCTGCAAATGAGGGCGGTAGCCATCTCCTCTCCTCGCAGTCTTTACTTCCTGGATTAATCCGTTACCCATTTAAGGTTGATCCATTCCCGGGTCGACCCGGGAGCCGTTGCGATCTGAAAAACATTTCCCCCTCAACAATATAAATATATATATATATATATATATATGCACACACACACACGTCACCAACAATATTAATGAATGATGTAGAGACTTAATAGACACCATATGTATTTATATAAGGAGGTAAAGATTCTTGGAAGGAAAACAAGAGACAGACCAAGGCTACGATGCGCACAGTGTATCAAGGACCTCTTCGATGTTCCACTAGAAGAGGTTGAACAGCTTGTATAAAACTAGGAGACTTACAGATTAGCAGTGAGGACAACGTTCTGCCAATGAGACATCAGAGAGAATAATAATTATATATACATTAAATATATAGATTAACAATGTATTATGTTCGACAAAGTTATCTTCCATGTACTTCGTATAAAGCGACTAAGTAGGATTTTAAGTAAAGGTGTATGTCCCATTCCATGGAGGGTTGAAGTGGCCCATAAGTTATTCTGAAGTATGATGTGTCGGGCCGAAAAGCGCTGTTTACGCAGACAAGCTTTAAATAACGAGATAAAATATAGACTTGAAATATGCAGGAGTTTACAGAGATCTAAATAGAAAACCGGCAATACTTACGTCTGTTAGGTTATACACTACACGATAGCCACCTCGAATGTAATGGATACCGAGAAGTTTTCTGTTGAAATCTACGGCTAGATGACCGTAATCCTGACAATAATAATAAAACATATTGGAACAAAATTACGTACACGAAATAAACTGCAGAGATTTTAATCAGGTTACTTTAGTTGACACCACGTCACGTTTAAACTTGAGCCAAAACGTTTTACGAATTCAATATAACCGTTCGACTGATTATATTCATAGAAGATAAACATTGAATGTCTTGACAAACAAAAATCAAACAAAAATCCTATCTTTTTTAATAGATGTGAATTAGCCGAATTCGGAAAAGTATTGACTCAAGTTGCAAGGTGAATCGACGTCAGTTGAGAAGACATGGTTCAATTCCCGTCTTTTGCCTTCTGATTTTTTTTACTACACGTCTCTATGCTTCCTAATGATATTATTTATTTGCGAGAAATAAATAAAACAATTTACAAATATTGCATTGCCTTATATTAAACTGCCTGTGTTATATCACGTAATAGTATGATTGCAGGTGATGGACAATGTGAACTAAAGGTTAACTTGTAATTGGGACTGGTCAAAAGTTGTTTTTTTTCCCAATGAAATGAAAAATGTAATAATATCCAAACAAATTATAAACAAGCTAAATCTAGAAATAACCAAAAGCATTTCATTTCAAAAACGTTGATCTTCTTTACCGCTGTTTTACTTAAGGTCAATGTTTCACAGCCATATGTTGCAACCGGAAAATAAAAGTTCTTAGCCTTAGCAGTTTGGTTTATATTCTGTTGTTTTTATATATTGTCCCCCCCCCCTGGCTGCAATATCAACAGACACATTGACCAGCTGTCCACATCATATGGTGCAGAAGTTACCCTCCAATGGATACCTGGCCATACAGGAGTCCTTGGAAACGAAATGGCTGATAAATTAGCTAAGAGAGGCGCTGCCGCACCCCAGTTTTCCCCAAAAATCTCCCTACAAACATGCAAACAAATTCTAAAAAACAACTACAGACAAGAATGGTTACAACAGTGGTCCAGCTCACAGACTGGACGCTCACTATATGAACACCATCAGAAAGCCAACCCAATGGATCCTCTGAAAGAACTCGAGCAGACCAGAGTCTCACATTCCAACTGAGAATAGGCCACGCCCCCCGTTAATAAACACCTGAACAGAATAAACCCATTACACGAACCACATTGCAAACACAGCAACGCACAAGAATAGACTGTTGAACACCTACTACTGCAGTGCCAAAACCTAACAGACATCCGACAAGAACTATCACCACCACTTCCAGCTATACACAACACACTCTACACATGTGCATTCGCCAGAAGAGCTATAGGCTGTCAAGAGCTTCCTGCTCACAGCAAAAGGGATTGAATCATCATCATCATCATATATTGTTTTCCCACGTGTTATTTTACAATATGCTATTGCCCATCTCTTCCGTATCTATGTCATGCAGTCTCCTGCACAGTTGGTGTTTGATCCTAAGTATTCGAATTTATCCACACACTCTATTTCGGTATTGTCTATTCTGATTTTTGGTTATTGTGTTATGTCTGTTAACATGATTTTTGTTTTCTGCAGGTTTAAATATACATTTTGTGATTCGTTGTTTTTCTTTGTGTTCTTGATTAGTTGTTTCAATCCCTTTATATCATTTGAAAGAAGCCAAGTGTCGTCTGCTTAGTGTAGTTCAGGGATTTCAAAACCACCGATGCTTAAAGCGTGGTAGTCAGCGGCGTGTGTCTTCTCTTACATTCATCATTATATTTTCTGCGTAGATGATTAGAGAAGAGTGCACATCCCTGCCTTACTCCACTCTGTACCTCAAACCGCTCTGAGAGATTACCCTCTAACTTTACTGCAGCCTTTTGATCTTGGTAAAATTCTTCTATTAGATGAATCAGATGTCTTGTGAAACCCATGCTGCTCATTATTTCCCATAGTTTCTGGTTATTGAGGCAGTCGAACTATTGAGGCTATTGAGTTACATATGAAACACATACCTCCAAGGTCAGATAAATGGAACACATTATATGGAACAAAACAACAGCTCATAAACACATGCATATATCTCAAGGGCATGATCCCATGGACCGCTGGATCAGCAACCAACCATGAAACACATGTGCAGGTCAGTTGAGAATTCCCTACACTTTTCTATAATACGCCTCATGTTAAGGATGTGATCTCTTGTTTCTCTGCCCGATCTGAAACCGGCCTGTGTTTCGTTTATCTAGATCTATAATTTTAGTTTGATTCTTTGAATTATGATGTTTACTATTATTTTACTTGCTTGACTTTTAATTCCGTAATTCCGTTCCATAATTTGAGCAAATCTGAATGTCGCCTTTTCTTGGGGACGAGTATATATAATGATTGTTTCCATTCCTCCTGCCATGTGCCGCTTTCCCATATTTTGCAGCAGCTTTTGTGATAAATCATGATTAATGGATCACCCCCTGCGTGTATCATTTCTGTTGTTAAACCATTGTTTCCTGAGGTTTTTTCTTTCTTTAATATTTCTATTACTTATATCACTTCTTCCTTTGTAGGTTCTGGCTCTTTTCCATATTCATTTATTGATTTGTTTTACTTGTGTCATTGTACATCTCAAAGCAGTATTTCTTCCATCTATGTAAGATATCTTTCTCTTCCGTTAGTGTGTGCTTGCTTATCCTTCAGCACTTTTAATGATGGTTGAAATTTGGTGCCTCGTAGGTGTCGTAAATTTTCAAGGATCGTTTTACTGTTACCTTACTTTTTCTGCCCTTCTATTTCAAGGCATATTTTGTTTATGTAGTTTTGCTTGTCTTTTCTAATTCTTCTTTGAATATCTCGACAGACTTTTATCAATTTGGCTGTTTTTACTGCTATTTTTAATGTGTCTTCTTTCTTGGATAATGTTCATAGTTTCTTCTAATACGTACTCTTTCTTTTTCTTGCTCTTTTTGTATACCATGTTTTTGCAGTTATTGAAAATGTACAATTTTTTGTTTTTAAGTTTATTTGGAGTGTAATCTTCGTGTAATTCAAGTAGTTTTTCGAATTTGGTTTGAATTTCAATATTGTACTCTTTCGGTATTGACTTCATATCGTATCTGGAAATGATTGAATTTTTTTGCTGTCTTTTTTATCTTTGACTTGAACTTTGCGATGAGTAACTCATGATCAGTGTCACAGTCTGCGCCTGGTAGTGTCTTGCATTGAATGATGTGTGTTTTCGATCTTTTTTCTATTAGTATACAATTAATTTGTTTGTTTGTTGTTGTTTTTTGTTGTTGTTTTTTTCTATCCAGTGACCTTCAGGTGTATAGTCTTCTCTGGTGATGTTTGAAAAATATATTAATTACTCCCATGTTGTATTCTGCGCAAAAGTTTAGCAAAGTTCATCTCTATAGTTCCTACTGCCTAATCCGTGTGTACCTGACTTGACCTACAGTTAGAGTTGAGGTCGCCTTTTCCAATGGATTAATCGAACTTTTCTCTAGAATTATGATCTAGGAATTCGTGAAAATGGCCGACGAGAATGGGTGTGTTCTCTCTACGGTGTCCGATTAGGAGCTGGTCCTACCCGAAAGTAATGGCAACGTACGGGAATAATGTTCCTAGAAATTTCCAAGGGATTAATCGAACTTTTCTCTAAGGAACCTAACAACAACAAAATATAAGACAAACTAAATGCATTCGAAATGTGGCTATACAAAATGATATGTAGGCTGTGTAGTGAGACATCGAGCAGATGTAGGTAACCTACTTGGTATGTTTTCTGCAAAGGAAATTATTACTTTCAGTATGAAGATGAGTGAGAATCCCCATATGCCACATGCTAATTAGCAGACATACCCTGTGATATCATATCTACTGGAGAACACTGTGTACATAGGAGTCTGCTTGATATTTTACGATGTCTTCTTTCTAACAATCAAAAATCAAAAATATCAAAAGACACTAAACTTTCACCTCAAATTAAAGTAATATACCTCATTTGAAACTGCATACACATCGCTCTGGAATACATCAGGGAGACAGACCGTTGTTGGGTCTTTAGCATAAATAACACAGGTTAAGGCCACGAGGGCAAAAGCAATGCGAAGTTTCATTTTAAAGTATTCTTCCGAGTTCTAGTGTATGTGTGGAGAAAGTGAGCGTCGAATTAGTCTTAGAGTATCCTTATAAAGGTAAGTGTCGGCCGATAAGTCATGGCTTATCTGTAACAAAATATTTTCAAATTTTAAAAGGCAAATTAGAAAACATCAGCAATAAAATAATTATCTTAGTACGTTTAAGTGACCTGGTGTCAAGAAATCCAATCTTCCATTGGATAAAAAATAAAAATTGCTGATTTGTCGTATTTCATAAAAAAAAGTGTAGGAAATCAGGAAACAGAAAAAGCAATCTCATGTAGATTGGCATGGCTTCCACAAATTGATCTTATAGCAGTAATACAGTGTGTGTTGAGTCGTTGCTCGTGTGATACCGTCTAACATTTGATAACAGACAAATACAAATAGAAAATAAATCACACTATTTAAAAAAAACGTGCTAAACATTTATTCTGTAACATGAGAAATATGTAGACATTCACGAAAAATTAACGAAATTTTCTTCATTGATATCATTTTAATCATTCGTGCTCACTATTCCGCTTTAACTTTCTTTTCTTTGCTAGATTACCAGCAGAATTTAGTCCCGATAACAGATGTTTGTTGAATCGCTGTTTTATTTTCCTCAATAGCCCGACACTTCTGACTTCAGCCATTCTCATTTACAGTGATCGAGAGTTATGATTTATGTTTCTTAAGGGGTAGATATAGCAGGAAATAGTGAAAAAAAATCGTTTTTGTTAATAGTACATCACAAATTGTGCATAATTTAAGATCAGCTATTTCTCTACATAAATCCATTACAATCTTTGGAATCCAATACTTAGTGAGTGAAAAAATGATGCCTCAAAGATTTTGAGGTGTTCCCTTTTTTTATTCCTTGAAAAAAATCAAATTTGACAAAAATGGAGTTGTGCCATCTCCTTTACTACAATTGGTGCCTCCCGTCACGTTCCATATAATGTATGCTCCAAAACCGATAATTCTTAAAAATAGAATGTAAACACCATTCAACTCCTAGGTTATTAGTATAGGCAGATTTTGAAACGTTTTTAGAAATAATTTTTTTCTACATTATCTGTGATTTTTTTGTAAGTCTAAACAATGTCTAGTGATAAAAAATATTT
Organism: Meghimatium bilineatum; assembly: GCA_034231615.1. Lineage (NCBI taxonomy): Eukaryota > Metazoa > Mollusca > Gastropoda > Stylommatophora > Philomycidae > Meghimatium > Meghimatium bilineatum. The sequence continues at coordinate 94,932,890 of CM067299.1, forward strand.
ATTTACATCTAGGAAGCACACATTTCCTGGGAACAGGTTTTTACCATTTAACAAAATCAATGTAAATTAGACATAGTTCAAACATGGTGATACTAGGCTGCTTAAGAAAACAATGAAATTACTAAGAAACAACAATTCAAAGTGCCACGACCACTCATAGTCTTTCATCTATGAATATGAAAATTTACTGGTGAAAATACAGCTACATATTTGAAAGAATCAACATATATGAAGATTGTAGTTACAATAAATCTATATAGGTTACATAATGAAACAATTATAGATCTTGAAATTCTATGCAACGATATTGCATCAAATTTTTTTCAAATAAAATGTGTCGTAAATTTCAACGAAAAATAACACTTCATAGCGGCAATTAGTACACCATATCTTTTTCAGATATTAACCAATATGACTGAAATTGTCGGTGCTTCTTTACTGTAACTGCCTACGGCACAGACTAAATGAATTGCTGTAACTTTATTAGTTTAATTTGAATGTACTTTCAAACTGAGAAATTTTAAGTTAAAAAGGTGTGAGATTTAACATGATGTAAACAAATAAATATTAAAGATATATTATTTTCCTTAGTTCCTGCCATGCATGTTCCATATATGTATATGTTTGTTGAATTTAGCATTATTTTTTTCCTTAAAATTGTGGTAAAAGAGACATATATATTTAACACATGCATATTGTGACATCCTCAATGTGAGTGGCAGTCACTTCCTTTGGAAAGGTCAGGATCCTATTTGGTTCCTCCACTCCTGTCTATTTCATGTATGGCTCCGCTAGACTGCTTCTGTGCAGTAGCGCCATCACCCAGGCAACGACCTTGGCTAGTCGGCTGAACTACGTGAAGCTACTCCGCGTGGAGATGCCCTCCACTACAGTAAGCACAATCGCTAGCGGAGAAAATGGAAGATCGTATTATCGTCAGCGGCTTCGACGGTGGTAGTTGGAAAGGCACCGTATTGCGCGGAAGGTGCATCAAGGGCAGTAAGTGATAAGCGACCAGAACCGGCTCAGAAAGCAATGGCAAACTACTGAGATGTACACGTGCCAAAAACTCATGATGACCACAAAAGCTCGGTTGTGTTATCAAAGAAAACACTGACAAAGCTCTAAAGATGAAAACAGACTACGAATAGGCACATGGAATTTATCAAAGTAAACTTCAAATGTTACAGGGAGAAATGGAAAGAACTGGAATAGATATTATGGAATATAAAAGTGCAGATGGGAAGGACATTTCACAACACCGACAGGAAAAACTGTAATATTTTTTCAGGAAGCGAGAAGAGGGGGACAATGAGGAATAGGCTTAATTTTGAATAAATAGACAGAAAGAGCTATGCTAGGATACAATCCAAAAGATGACCGAATCATAAATGAATGAAACGAAAAAACCGAAACATTACAGTAATTCAAGTGTATGCTCCAAAATCTTTACTGAAGTGCAAGAGCTAGAAGTTTTATATGACAGACTGCAGGAAACAATAGATAAAACAGACATCAAACTAGCAATAGGTGACCTGAATGCGAAAGTTGGTAGGGAAAGAAAATCCGAGGAATGCAGAGTCAAATGTCCATTTGGATTCTATCCATTTTCTAAACCTTTTGTTGCCTCTCATGCGACAGCAAAATGAAAGATGAGAAAGACTGCTAACATTCTGCCTAGAAAATAACTTAGTAATAGTCAACACCTTGTTCAAACGATACTTTAGACGCATATACACCTGCACATCACCAGATTACAAGATAAGAAACCAAATAAACTTCATCACTATACACCACAGATGGAGATACAGTCTACTCTCCCGTAAATCATATCCTTAAGCAGATTGCGATTCAGACCACGAGCTATTAGTAGCAGATGTGGCGATCAGAATTAAGAGGTTAGCGAAAAGCTCCAGACCCATTACATACAACACTAGAGCAATACCAACAGAATACAGCTTGGGGTGCATAACAAATTTAGTACATGTATGGCCGTTCAAGAGGAGATGACAACAGATGACCTTGCAAACAATATCAGAGACTCAATACTATCATCTGTACAGGCTCACATATCAGGAAGAGTGACACAAAGAAAAGATTACATCACAGTCGAAACATTGCAACTAATCAACAACCGAAAAAAACTTACATCACTAAAAGATGACAAACACAGAGAGGAATACAAGAAGCAAACTAAAGAAATCAGGAGAAAAATTAGACATGACAAGAAAAACTACATCAACAACAAGTGTAAAGAAATTGAACAAATCCAAGAATATGAGGACACCAGAATAATGTTTACATGAGCAAAAACGCTGACAGAAAAATTTCAACCAGCCATTCGAGGAATTTAAGAGAAGTAAGGAAACACTCTAACAGAAAATAAAGACATTCTGAACAGGGGGGGGGGAATACTTTAGGGAAATGTACGAAGATCCAAACATGGACACAGACTCAAACACATATAGAAACACAGAACTTGAGACAGAACCCATCATAGACGAAGTAAGTTGGGCTATTAAGAAATTAAAAACTGACAAATCACCAGGATGTGACAAATTGATAGCTAAATTGGTACAAGCAGGAGGAGAACCCAGTGTCATAGTCTACCATGCCTTATGTGTTAAGATCTGGAAAAGTAAAATATGGAAAATAATGTAAAATATCAGTATATATACCACTCCCAAAGAAGGGCAATTTGAAACTGTGAACGAATTATAAAACAGTTGCACTGATCAGTCATTCCAGAAAGATACTTCAAAGATAATCATGAAAGGAATGGGACAACATATGAACAGAGAAATAAATATAGTTCAGGCAGGTTTTAAACAAATCAAAAGGCATCAAGGATCATATCTTCAACATAGGAAATATAATAGAAAAATGCAGAGTTCAATACAGAAATATACAACAGGTTTCTATTCGTCTCAACAGAGAAACATCTGAATATTTTGAGGTCCAAAAATAAATCATACTGGGATGCATCTCTCCCACCACACCTGTTCAACATTTATGCAGAAAGCATCGTGTGAAATATACGAAAAAAGATTAAACTTAGCCACAGCGGTTGGGTATAGAGCTTAAAGTTAGTAGTGTATTATTGAGATGGTTAATTATGTATGATATTCCTACACATAGAATATCATGTCTCGGCTAGAGTATGATCAATGAACATATGAACATTTTCAACCCCTTACTATGGGAGGACACGAAATCCCAGAAATTACGTATACACATGACACCACACTAATATCAAGGAGCCCACGGGTTTAGAACAAATAATTATGTCAGTCAAACATCGTAACAAGGCATGAAACCTTTTCCTCAATGCAAAAAAGACAGAAATAAAGCTCGTAAACAGAGATGAAACTGCACCTAAAATAGTCATTGACAAGGGGGACCTAGAAAGTATAAACAACTTTAAATATCTAGGATCAACCATCAACACCACAGGCGATTGCTTGGCAGAGATAAGAAAGAGATTTGCATTGGCACTACAAAAAACATCGAAGATGAAAAAAACTATGGCTTAAAGCAGACAGAAAAACAAAGTTACAACTGCTAAGAAGCTATATCTTTCCAGTATCAACATACGGTTGTGAGACGTAGGCATTAACATCGACAAAATGGGAAAAAAATTATCTGCATTCGAAATGAAATGCTATATACGGTCCTAAGAATATCATGGACAGAAAAAATAACTAAAGCAGATGTTCGCAAAGGTCTGAACATAGAAAAAGACTGGCTCCTCAAAATGTTTCTAACAAAAGCGTAGGTCTTCCTCGGTTGAGTAATCATGATGACACTCAAACTTATTAGATTTGCTGTTTCAAAGGCATGGTTGTGTTAGGAGGATTTATGGATGAATTTTAAAAATCGTAGGTAGGCATTCGAATGCTGTATTAAATCAGGACTATCACGTTTTGTCAGGTGTGTAGTGTATGGTTATGTGCGAACTAAAATACTTCATTCTTCCACCACATCTGTTGACCCATATGCAGTTATAGCACAATTCACTGTCACTTAGGGGTCAGCCACTAAATAACACACTTGCAATGTATCTCGCCTGCATCTCTTCGTCGGCCACGGGGATCAGAGGACGGAAATATGAGGCAATACATGGATTGACAATGATGCACTTTTTGACAAGTTGTCAGAATATCCCAATTTTGAAATAAATGTGTACTGAATAGCAAGATTGAAAGTCTCCAATACGTTATAAGCAGTTTACAAATTTCTCACCAATATAGCCAAAAATGTATTTTAAACAATTGTCAGCACATATGTCAGTGAATGAACTTTCAGCAATGTTTGTATTGAGAACCATCCCTTATCGTGACTTTTCAGTCCCAGTAATATACCTTTTGCATGTTTGAACACCTATCAATTCCCCAGAGTGCATTTACTCTGTTATTGTTTTAAGCTGAAGGTCGCCACTATCAAGATAGCGACGAAATAAAAGGAAGAGATATATGTAACAATGCTACTACTGAAGCAATGCAAGTGTTTTTTTGCAAGATAAGGCTGTGAATCATCGTGATGGCACGAGTTTTAACATAAGTGTTTATCTCTCTGAGTGTTAACCACAAACTGCCTGACTGGTGCGAGACTAACGACAGTAAAAACCTATGTACAGAAAGCAAACAAACCTTCATTGGTTACGATGTTTATTATTGTCACGCTTTTCATTGGTGGCTATTTATATACTTGGAGTCGCATGCCACAAAATCCGAGACTAACCAATGAAATGCACGGAAATTAACAAAAATCAGCCTTCCAGTTCATGTTTACTTTCTGTACACTTATCTTTACCGGAGTCCGGTCACGACTGGTGGCCCTAATACGTTATAGATATACCTCGGTTCGTGACATTCCTTTAGCCTTGGCCCTGGTAACTATAACTATCCATTTTTGGTGGCTATATTGACTACGGATTTTTTTGTGTAAACCGCGAGTGACCAGTGAAATTTAACAGCCAAAACTCCCGATAGGGAGGGCGGTGACCTACCACAATTCTGCCGTGTTTCCCACATTTTCACTACAGTTTGAGCTAATAGAATCATTGACAATGCAGTATGAAAGGATATATATGTTCTTTTATTTGAGAACCCCAGGAATTGCGAGCGATTAGTTCTTACTTCCTATGTGCTGTGGGGTGATTTTTCTGAGTTTTCTTTCAAACCCAGGAGACTTCAGCTTTCGGCTTAGTTCAATGCTTGTTGAAGGAGCTGTCTACTCAGAGTGGTCTGTTGATGTTCGTCCGTCGTGATCGACGATGACCAAAAACTCAACCATAATACGAGGCGTGTTCAAATGAAAACGGGACTTGTGGATTTATTTAAAAAGTATCATACGCAATTTAATATTTTCAACGGAATTGAACAAAGCAACCACTTGTGAATAAGACTGCACCTGGGTTCATCAGAAAAAATCTCCGTATGCATTTAGGCAAGCATCCCACTGTTTAGGTAGACGTCGAATGCCGTCCGAGAAAAAGTTGCGTGGCTGTTCTCTGAACCATGTGGTCACCGCTGTCTTCACGTCTGCGTCGCTGTTGAATCGCTGTCCCTTTAGTGCTTTCTTCAACGGTCCGAACAAATGGAAATCACACGGGGATAAATCGGGACTATAGGCTGGGTGATGAATAACTTCCCAATTCTTCTTTGCCAATGTTTCCTGCACAATTTTTGCGACGTGCGGACGAGCGTTGTCGTGGAGAAGAATCACACCTTGAGAAAGTCTGCCTGGTCGCTTAGCCTTGATGGTCAGTCAGTACTGCTTTATCAAGCACGGCTATGGCTTCTTCTGTTGCAACAATATGCGCCTGACCTGGCCGTGCAAGATCTGCCGTTAACTCACGTCCGTCTTTAAACATACGCACCCACTCCATCACTCTGGTCCTCGACAAACATTTGTCACCATATGCTGCCTTCATTCTCCGATGAATGTCTACTGCTTGACATCCTTCAAATGAAAGAAACTGGATCACAGCACACTGATTCACTTTGGACGGGTTCGGAATCACACCCGCCATATTGTTAACAGTCTTCTGCAGCACATATGCATGCTGGGAAGATGAACACGTGACTGTATGTAAATTATTGGATACTCATTACTAGTGCAAAATGGCATCAATATCAGTGCGCTCTATCACGCGTGGTGTAACAAGTCCCGTTTTCATTTGAACACGCCTCGTAATAATAACAATGAATAATAAAATAATCAAGTTAATAGTGCGTTTTTAAATGACTAGCAAGTCCAATGCGCGCACAAAATGTTCTTTTACAGAATTGACAACAATAGAAGGTATCTGTGTGAGGTTGAGATGTTTTTTCTTTTCTACGTGTCCGCTTCTGTCTTGCAGTTTCTTGTCTGAGTTCTTCTGCCGCTAGTGCTCCCGTTCTAATGATGTAACGTCATGATGTTCTATCCTGAGCGAGGCTCTCCCAAGCGCCTACGTCAATGTTGAGATGTTTCAAGGAAGAGGGGTCTATAATTATACAGATAACATGCTACAAAGCTTCCATACGAGAGTCTCAATATAACGGCATGTTATCTACTAAGGTGTGCATGGGTGGTATATCTAGTGTGCCATTGGTGAGACCCACAGACGCAACCGCATGCGTTATAAAAGGATATAGGTAAATTAAAGTATGATCAATAGTAAAAAACGACATACAAAGAAAGCAGCATAAGTATAGACAGCGTGTCAACTAAAATTCTTTATTTATTTAAATCATGATTCTATGTTAATAGCAAACTTCCAGAATTCACAAAACCTCGAAAGGACTTTGGGTTTTTTCCCCATAAACATCAGTTGCAAGTAGGGGAGATAAGATACATTTTTATTGGTTATACATTCACCCTGAAAAGAAAAAAACTGGAATTATGTTTAGGTACGCTGATTATCGTCTTCGTACACCGGACGTACACCGGACATAAATTATCAGATCTTCGCTTCGGCGTATCTCTCAAAAAATATATCAACTGCAGCGTATCTCTCAATAAATCCATAATCATCTAACGGCTGACAGTTCCCTTTCGATGCTGATATATCAGTCTCTTTCTATGAATGTTATGTTTTATGGGGGGGGGGATACGGAAAGATCAGAAGAACGCGTAATGAGCAGCTGACTGGGATACTGAGCTTATACACTTTTAGATGGCTGACGGAACGACAGCAGCGAATTTATGGTAATGCCCCCAGTGATGTGACGATTGTTCCTAATCAAGAATCAAGAATGTTATCTTTTTCGTTACGGGCTGTTCCAATCTTTACATAAATCTCACACAGTCTTGAGAACGACTATGATTCACAATTTGTGATATCCTCTGAATAGACAAAGCCCCTTAATGCATTAACGAGATATATAGACTGCCATCTCTCATGGGTTCTCCATATATGATAACACAGGCTTTTTGTTTTGGTGAGAGAGTAGAGAGTGTCATGCTACGTGTATCCGTACTAATGTTGATCTATCCTATTGTCCCATAAGGTTATGGCATCTATATCTGTTTGGTAGTTACTGTTGTTTTTTCTTCCTACCCCCACATTACCAGGTCAACAGCGTACAATGCCACTTTCATTCCATGTGGTAGTTCAGCAACTAGATCATTAATGTATACTCTAAAATAATGTGAGAGACAGAACCCTTCATTGGTGGACATAATTGCACAGCTAAACCGTTCTTGCTTTTGCTGCCATTGAGTTGTATACGGGCACTTATGCAAACATGATTTCGCCCATTTGTACATTCTCTTATCTATTAGTGATATTCAAGATTAGTTAGTTCTATATAAATTTATTGCTAACGTCTGGTCAGCATGTAGATAAATATGATTTGTTTGAAATATATTTTATTATTTCATTCTTGTGACCTACATTGTCTAATGAAACCACCAGGATAGTTCACATACAGAAATTGAGATGAAACAAATGTAGGCCAGGATTTTTCTGAGATAAGGAGTTGAACAAGTTCGAAATGATTTATCATGTTTTCTCATTATTTTTTTAAACAAATAAATACGGCTTAAACACTAGTTACAATTTAATATACCATCTCTTTCATATAAAAGATGACATCAATTCAACTATTTATGCTTTGTTTTTCAAAACAGTAGAAACTTCTTCAATAATTCTCAACAATGTTGCCATTTATTTGTATCGGTATATCATTTATATTAACTGTACACGGTCAGAGCATAGATCCAACAAAAGTCTGCTTGCCAGACTTATATCAGAGTAACTATTTTGCCTTCGCTAACGACGTGAGTGGTTGTCCATGCTTGTATTTACATTACATTTGGTCTAAATAACTAAATAAAAAAGAAGTTTTAAATTTTCAAATTAAAATATAAATTACAAATATAATTGTTCGTACGTCAATCAGTGATCCCCAACAAACAATGGACCACGCGAGTGTTCTGAATGCATTTAGAGAAATCGGACGAGTGAGCGGTGTAACAAATGGTTGTGAATTCTCAACCTTGAGCAGACTACAAGAATATCACGTGAAGAGGCGAGTGGATAAATAAGAGCGTTATACTCGTAATCAGATGAGTCTGGTAAACCAACCAAGTGTGGTCAGTCACTACAAGCTTAAGGATATTTTGTGGAGGAGACCCGATCTCTCATGGACCGATGGTTCGATGTGGTGCGTTGACGCTCCGACTAACAATCAAAGTAAAATTAAATTTACAAAACAAGACAAAAATAAGAATAAAGAAAATTAGGAAGTCACGTTAGATGTGCTCAGAAACCTTGTGTAAGATAATATGTTAACATTTGGCCTACGTGATAATGAAAACGTGACCTAGTCACATAGTAAAAGATATGACGATGGATTTGTTTTATCGAATATTATGTCGTAAAATATTGAAACGAATTCCGATACATTTCCATGGGAAATGGGAACATGGAACATGTTGTCATACACAATATAATTATGCGTTACATTAAAACGCAATATTTCCCCACTTCACTGTTTTCTCACTAGCCTTTTACATACGTGTGAAAGTGTACCTTTGTTTGACTGTGTGTCTACTTAATAGAACTGTCCGTTGTTCATCTTATATGAGATGGTATAAAACGTGTTTCTACAATGTGTAGTGCTCTAACGGAGAGAATATAAAGGAAAATAAGGACTAGTCATATTAAAACCAAGATATAATTACGTTTCTTCACACTCAAACACGGAACTGGAATCTACCCGGATTTTTGTTGTGATGGTTTTACAGTGGCACCCCTACGATTCTGATGTGTTAGGGTTTTTATGATCATGTTTACATTAAGAATTAAACCCTAGCTGTTTTCCTAAACATACTATAGCTGTGAGTACATAACAAAACGTTAGCTGTCTTTACGTAACAAAACAGCATTTAAATGTACTTACATAACAAAACTCTTCTTTTTTTGCATATTAAAACTTCAGATGTTCTTTTCATAACAAAACACACGCTGAACTAAACTTTAGCGGAGTTTATATAATATGACATAATTACATGTGCAAAATAAATACAAAATAATAATTATTATTATTAATAATATTTGTATGGTTTTCTGTTACAATAGTTATAGCACATTTCAGGTTGCTGGAGTTTTGGCTTATGATTTTCCTCACAACAAACTGGCCCTCAGAGTAGGCGGCGGCATTCGTCAAGTCTTCAACTTAACTGACGTAAGTTTAAAATCATAATCATGTAATATCTTGAATCTCTTCTGTGATAAAATGATTAATTCTAGTAATAAATGTATCAACACGTGTTTTCGATAATTGACACTAGGGTGAAAAAGCCAATATAGGATGAAGCTATTATATGTGACTTATAAGCCAATATTGACACTAGGGTGAAAAAGCCAATATAGGATGAAGCTATTATATATGACTTATAAGCCAATATTGACAGTAGGGTGAAAAAGCCAATATAGGATGAAGCTATTATATGTGACATAAGCCAATATTGACACTAGGGTGAAAAAGCCAATATAGGATGAAGCTATTATATGTGACTTATAAGCCAATATTGACACTAGGGTGAAAAGCCAATATAGGATGAAGCTATTATATGTGACTTATAAGCCAATATTGACACTAGGGTGAAAAGGCCAATATAGGATGAAGCTATTAATATGTGACTTATAAGCCAATATTGACACTAGGTTGAAAAAGCCAAATTAGGATGACGCTATTATATGTGACTTATAAGTATGGCTACATAATCAGCTGATTTCACCATCCTCTGTTAGTTATAGTCAATTGTACAAACTCTAATAAATACTAACCAAATTGTCACAGAATATCCGACAAGATGGAGTAACAAAAGTAAGAAGCGATAACATCTACGATGAAGTATTATTTTTTCTGATTACTAACATAACTCAAAATAACAAACATTATGTCAATGAGAAATAACAAAAACCATAGCAACATAGAAACGTTTAGTCCAATAGGGACCTTTATCAATAAACAACAATCAATCAGAAATAAACACACATAACTGTCAATACATTGAGATGGTCTTACAGTTGCATACATTGTATTTTTTTAAAGGCGCAATGATTTTTAGTTATAAGCAATAGGGT